>JARHVA010000452.1:265000-525000 GCA_037957365.1 Torreya grandis
CTATTTACTACTTTATGGTGGTGCATACATTCAAGGTGCCAAACAATACATATTAGATTATTCTGAATGCCCCAATATGGTTATAGGGATGTCGATCGATAAGTTCAAATGATGAGTTGAGCCCAACCACCAAAAGATATAGATGGATTGGCCCTATGCCACCCCCCTCCCCCTGCCACATATAGATATGGACCCCCAATATAGAGTTTTGTTCCCTCCCTATATATCTTATCTTATCTATTTGGATTTCTTGTATGCACCCCACTAACTATTGACTATATACTGGTAATTGGTTGAGAGCTTAAATGTCATGATCCTCTCAATCGAGTCTGATGACCTATTCACTGAGTCCCTCGATCCCAATCCCATCTATAGAGATCCACACAGGGTCCCCTATCTATAAGCCTTGGAAACTTTTAAACAAACTCAATTGGTAGATGTAAATCCAACCCGTACAACCTTTTCCATCATCCTTTTAGCATGTGCAATGGGAGCTTTGGAACAGGGCATAAACATCATTCAAAGCATAATTGAAAGCAAATCTATGCAAGATGTTTTAGTTGCAAGTGATCATGAGTCCATTATAGAAATACAAAATGCCATACCTGATATCCATCTCCACAATATTGACGTGAAAACTCTCTCTAGATGGTGGGTTGATTGGAAGTGGTTTGTAGAGACCCCCTTCCACTGGTATAAAACCTTGGTTAGGTTATCAACTCCTCTCTTCACAATCTCTTCCTATGGAAACTCTCAATTCCAAATGGAAATCCAATTCCATTGAAAAAGATTGGATAAGAAGGTTTGATCATATGTGGATAGTTATCATTGACCCAAAGCAAGCACACTTCTTGTGGTGTAGTCTCCACCAAGGCCTCCATGTTGTCATTTTCAAGTGCTCTCTAAGACTAGTTAGTATGTCCTACTAGTGTTGAATATGTTCTTTAATAAATCAAACATTTGGTTGTACTCTTGAGAATGAGGTGATGGATGGTAGTTGGTACCTATACAGTGCCAAAAATGGAGTCCCTTTGGATGAGGTATGGAAGGAATTGTTATACCATCATTATTCTAGTGATAGTGAATGAACCCATCTCTCTTCTTTATTCAATGCAAAATAATGGAGATAACCCCTTAGGCATTCATTGACCATCTCTATTTTCCCATCAAATTGAGGATGAATTTACGAGTTATGAGCCAATTGAGTACCAAACATGAGAATAAATCAATCCAAAAATGACTAGTAAATATTGGGTCACAATCACCTACTATGATATTGGAGACCCGTTTAGCTTTTAAACAATATTCAAAAAGCAGATGCTATTGTACTTACTATAAATGGATGTGACAAGGCACAAAATGGATATTTTGTGACCTTGTCCATGATTACCATGATGACATTTTTCCATGGCAACCCTCTTATGAAGTCCATGGAAAATTCCATCACCTTTGGCTAAGAATAGACAAGGTTTGTGGAAGACCTAGGGTCTTAATTGTTTTGCTAACATACCATGCATTCAGCGACAAATTTGTAGATATCCCCCTTAAATCCTTTCCAAAAGAAATATTTCTTGATCTTATGATAATTTTTCAAGAGCCCTGAATGCCCCCTACTAGAGAGGAGCTTCATAAGAGCCTTGTGCTTAAGGATATAATTCTTGCACAGTTACAACCTTTCTTTGTACCAGAGGACATTCCTTGTCCATAATTTTTTTTGAAACACTAGAATCTTGTTGGAGATTTTGAATTAGAACATGTGTATCAGTGTCATTCTTGCTTCAGATCTTGCCTCATCCACCTAATTTCCCTACCATATGGACATTGCACATAACAATGCCTCTATGGAATCATCCCTCATGGATAGTTCATCTACCACTACATTATATTTTCCTTTCTTGTATATGATTTTAAAGTCATATCTCAACATTTTGTTCACCCACTTTTATTGTTCTTCGAATGACAACTTATGTTCCAATAAGTATTGTAGATTATCATGATATGTTTTCACCTTAAAGTGTCTACCCATCAAATATGGTCTCCATTGTTTGATTGCATTAAGAATAGCCATCATCTCCTTCTCATAGATAGGCTTTAACAAATTCTTACCTTTGAGTTAACAGCTCTCAAATGCAATGGGTCATCCTTCCTGCATGAGTGCAACCCCCATTCCATACCCCAATGCATCACATTCGATAATGAAGGTCTTTGAAAAATCTTGGTTAGTCAAAATCAAAGTGGTACACATGGCCTATTTTAGCTTATCAAAATGCCGTAGTTTTAATAAGCCCCAAAGGTTCTTAAGGGTTTTTATAACTTGCCATTTGATCATGGTCTTGATTTGTGAGGGTCCACTTTGATGCCTTTATGTGAAACGATGTGACCCAAGACCTCCACCTCTTTCACTTTAAAAGAAAACTTGGAAGGCTATGTGTAATGTATACACATAATATTTTCATACTTTTATCAATTACTAATACTTTCCATCTTGCAAGAACCCATTGAGTTACAATCTCTCTAAGTGCATGCTTTAAGGGGTACATCGGGAAATGGGTGGAAATACCATTGATGTTTCTCAGGATTGTTGTTCCTTATTGTCACTTATTACCAATCCAACCAGTGCCTAAAAACATTCTCCTAAGTTATTACTCTCTTTTTTTACACTCCTCTAGTCTTTTACCACCTTTCGTACCCTTTTTCGTAACCTAAAACCCCTTTCGACAATTTAAAGTACTAGGTCGATTGGGTCAACCTGGTACTCTTATTGGTGAAACTCATTTAGAGTCTAGGTCGGCTCTTGACTGACCTAGCTCGTGACCTAGTGAGTTTTTGTCAATAATAATCCTAGGTCGACTGGGTCGATTTTGTCGTTCAAAACCTTCAAAAGGGTTAGGGTTAAGTGCGCCTATATATACAAGATTCTTTCGCCATTATTAGAGACATCAAGAGTTATTATTCATTTACGATCCTTTACAATCTGTTCTTCCACCATTCTACTTAAAGAGTCTTAACTTAGGATTTCTACTTGGAGAATCTAGTCTTGTGGAGAAGTCTTGGATGTTTTGGCCTTTCTTCGTGATCCTTACAAACCACAACCTGTTGCGAAGCCCCTTTGGTCAAGGGAGAGATTGAGTTTCGATGGGTTCGTCTTTTAGGTAAATATTCTCTAATTTTTCTCCTTTCTTTAGTAGATAGAAGTAGCATAAGTATTGGCTTTTGAATAATATTACTCTTCTTTTCCATGCATTCAGGTTTTACCTACACATAACTTAATTAGGATTCTATTATGCATGTTTACTAACCTCCATACTGTGCCACAAGCTTTGATGAACACTAGATTAGATTTCTTTGTTGTACTTGTTATTAGTATAGTGAATATGAAAACATAGGACTTAAGGTTATTGCATAGTTTTACTTGACTGGAGGCTTTGGAATCATCCCTAGTGATATTATTGTAATAACAGATCTCTTAATTATGTTTAGTGGATCCACATATTGTTCATGTTCCCGATTATCTAATGTATCCTCAATCAAAAGTGTAAGTAAGATCTATCTTCTCCAAGTTAGGATTGATTTATAGATCTAATGCATTTATTATTGCATACACATAACATTAATTATGTTTTATAGTTATCAGTACCTAATTCACATACTGCAAGTGTGCTTCCTATGTCTTGTATATTAGGATTTTTTCAAAAAATTGTAAGATAATTTTTTATAGAAAACGCTGAAAGACAGTGTTCATCAAAATCTAAAAAGTAGATGGTGCATTTGTGAGATCAAAAGGCATTACCATAAACTCAGTGTGGCCCTCATAAGTTCTAAAAGTTGTTTTATGTATATCCTTATCTATAATCCGAATTTGATGGTAACCCAAACATAGATCGATTTTCATAAAGTAGATAGCATCATGTAACTCATCTAGCAAATCATCAATTTACATAATATGAAGCTTATCTTTGATGGTGTACTTGTTGAATTCTCTGTAATCAAGACACATCCTCCAGGAATAATCCTTCTTATACGCCATTAACACTAGATATGAATATACACTTTGGCTATATCTGATAATACCAACCTCCAACATTTCCTCTACCATCTTTTCAATCTCATTACTCTTATTGACATATGGGTAATTGTAACCTCTGAGGTTTGGTGGTTGACTCCCTGGTAGCAGTTGAATGGCATCATGATGATCCCTTTTTAACGGTATTCCTTTTGGCCTTACTCTAAAAATGACTATGTGGTTATCAACAATCACCTATAAATATGGATATGTAGACATCTTTTTTGGTTGTACTTTTAATGAAAATAGTTTTGCTACAAACATATCTACTCCCTTTTTAGAATCTTTTGCATATAGTGAGAACTAACTAGTTGTGGAGACTTTGCATGCATCCACACAATTTAAATGTCTTACCTTCATAATGAGAACACATGAATAACTCCTAAAAGTCCCATGGTTGTCGGCCATTGAACCCTCAAAATTAGATGTTCCTCACCCATGGGAATAGAAAACATATGAGAGTGTAGCTTGTAATCTCTTGTGGTAATTTTGATATCATGACATTTCCCTGAGCAACTAATTGTGCCACCATCTGCAATCATGACTTGAAATTTTATATTTGAACAAACAAAACAGTTCAAGCATGCCACTAACTTATTGTTGATGAAGTTATGTGTAATGCCTGAGTCAATCAACATGATCACCTTTTGTTTCTTTAGAAAACTCACTACCTTGAAAGTTTGTGAGGTGTTAATGCCTGAAAATGCATGGCATGGGATGGTTGGAGATAGATCCTAATTCTTCCTCAACCTCAAATTTTGCTTCCTCATCCTGTTCATCTTCATTGGCACCTTCAATGTAGAACAATTTATTTTCAACATAGTTAGTCCTCTACTGTATTTTTTGTCACAATTAAAACATAACCATTTTGCTCATTTCTCTTCAATTTGTTGAGTGGTCAACTGATACGCTGAAGGAACAATTTTTTTAGTGTAATGTGATCTTTGCCTATAGTGAATGCCCATTATTTGATCAAATTTCTTCCATCTGCCCTGCATACGAAGAATATGGATTCTACTACTAAACTTGAATTAAAAATGTGAACATCAAGTTGTATGATATCCTTAGGCCCACCCAAGAATAGGGCATTCAATTTGATCTCAGTGATGTTCTCCATGTGTAAGGATAGGTTCTGGAATTGTTAAATATAATTATTTGTAGTCCTTATTTGTCGCAATTTGGCTAACTCGTTGAAGTAGTTTTCTACTACACTATTGCAGTAATGCATCTGTAGTTCATCAATAAATAGTAACCAAGTAACAATAAGGCCCTTCTTTTTATTTGAAGTGTTTAACCATCTATACCAAATGAACTACTCCAGTTCCAAATACATAGATGTTATTACCACATTTTTGTATACATTGGGTCTAATGTAAATCAAATAAATTATCCATTTAATTAATCCAAGTGATTGGATCCTTACCATCGAACTTGCACATATCCACTCTTTGGAGCACGTTATGTGACAATGTATTTGAATTTGGATTGTTCTAGAGAATTATTGGTTGGTATCGAGGTTGGCATAGTATCGAAGGTTGTCATGATAGTTGCTAATGTCAATGGCATTGACGTTAAATCTTTTTTTATCATGTCCAAGTCATCTTTGACATCATCCAAATATTATTTTTTAGCTATGCTTTTATCCTAGAGTGACTAGCGCTATTCCGCGGACTCTATTTTGTGGACTAATCATGCACAAACTTTAAGGTGTAGGGTTCAGATTTAAAGGTCAAAAAAAATGTACCAAAGGCTTCACCATTGTGATCATTTTTTTGCAATGAATCTAATAGTTGATATTGCTAAAGGGTGAGAAAATCATGAAAAAAGTGTACCAGAGGTTTACAGCGTCGAGATCGTCCCCCCAAGACGAATCCAATGACTATTTTTTACAAGGGTGCGAAAAAAAGTTCAATTAAAAAAAAACAAAAACTTCAGCAATATTTTACTGACATAAAAAATAATATTCTTACGAATCATAAGTTATGTTTTTCCAATCCTTCTGCTAACAGAGCAATCATTACACTATATCTAAAAAAGATGTGCCAAAACTTTACTTAAATTGAAGCTATGATACTACTTGTAATGAAATTACTTAGATCAAGCCCAGTCACAAAAATGGATGTAAATATAAATATCAAGAGTAGATCAACAACAATAATAACAACATAATAGATTAGATCTACACCAAATGTTAATAGTAGAGCAGAACACTCAGAATATAAAAGTAATCCACTTCGAGGGGACAACCTCCACAACCATGCAAAAAGAGCATAATTCGTAATATGATCATCAAGTACTAACCATGACCTCTTATATATACCCTACTTACACTATAGTTACTCCATAAGCTAATCCTACTAAAAGTATGAAAACATATAAAATTGTAATATGATAAGGTAAAAGGTTATGTTAGCCATAATTCGGTTACACATATCCTTATCCCTGCTATAGGCTCAAAGCATAGCAAACCGGGTTAACATGTCAAAACTATTGATATATTCTTCCTCTAGACAAGCCTTCTACAATTGGCCTTATATTGAAAGACAAAACATCGACGTAAAACATGGTCTCAAACAATGCAACCCAATAAACACATAATTTATATTATAAAAAATGATAATAATTTTATATATAAATATAAAATAATTGTCCAATAGTAACCATAACGGGTTAATAGGACAACAAGAAAAGTCCATTTCAAACAAATCCCATGAAGTGGCCGGTTTATTTTGTTGGAGAGGCTATGTCGTGCAGTGGAAGTGTACAACACAAGTCTATTACATGGCAGTGGGAGCATTGAGTACTCAAGTCTGCATATATAAGACGATTGCAAAGCAGAACAAGATGCGAAAGAAAAACAAGTTGAAGCACACATTCACAAATACCAAATATAAAAGCATTTGCCATGATGAAATTGTGACAGAAGATGAGAATTAACATTGGTAAGAAAAATGTAAAAGATTACACAACGCACATGAACTGTATTTTAGTGGGCATTCAAAGTGTTTGATTGTTCGATACAATGTCTCAAACAGTTTGCCTGCATACAGAGCTCGAAAACTATATTACAAGCATATTATCACTGCCAAGTCAACCCACCTCGTAGCAAGAATGGGGGATACCATAGCCCCATATCGAAAAGGCATCCTATCAAAAAAACCAATTTTCTGCGTATCCTATAATGATTTCACTCCATGCAAAAACACTCCATTTAGGTATTTGTCAAACAATTAGTGTGTCCTCTATAAATTTACTAAGTTCACATACTTGTCTATCTGAGAATTCACAACAGGTGTTAGAATGCTTAAACTGGAACATTACATGTCACTATAGTGTGAGGACAGACACTCTAATAAAGTTTGCAATGTCATGTCTTGGAATACTATGTTCGCAAAATTTACATTAAATACATAAAATACATCAACGAGATGTTATGTTTTGGAATGCTATGTTTGCAAAGTTTACACAAATCTAGTATAAGAATTTGCAAAGAAGGAATTTAAGAAAAATGTCATTGTCATGTTTAAAGAAAAACTGCATGGCATAGACGTCCTTCAAACTTTAAAATGAAAGCGTATCAAAACATGAATGAATGGTTTCAAACCCACTGCTACAAATTGAAGCTTCAAATTGTCCAATTAAACAGACCAGACCCCACAAAAAGCAAAAACATATAAAAAAATTTAAATATGAACTCTAGAAAAAGCCTTTCAAGTACATACCATGCGCTTCAAGCCTTCAATTTTTATTTTTATTTAAATTGAAAGATAAACATCTTGATCCTTGGAAGCAATTTTCACAACCATTGGTATCAGGGAAACGTATAAATCGACCTTCTTTGACTTAGTGCCAAGGATTGAAGGGCATCCATTCTGCCAAAATTTCAAAATTACATAAATAATAAACCACAATCATGCCAGAAGCTCACAAATGCACAAAATAAACAACAAATCAACAATGCTAGACAAAAAATTCAACAGACAAACCATAATGGAAACTCTAGCATGCAAACCAAACTCCACCAAGTATTTCAACTTCAAATGCACCCAGAGGCTGCATTCCATGATGCTGTAAATTGCCATGCAATATATTTAATGAAACTACTGATTATTTATTTGAAAACTTAAAACTCAAGTTTACATCTGAGCTATGAAATTCTATTAAAAAGCTGTGTGAACTACTAAAAATAAATTTGCTAGGCCCAGAAATGTCCCTGCCAGTACTATATAAATGGCTTTGGAATCCTTGACGCACCTCTGTCAACAAAAAGAACTAGTCTACTAACTGCCAAGAACGTCCTGTTCTTCCTGGCACAGTAATAGAAGTACCATATAAGAGGGATGCAAATCAGAATTCAGGAATCTGCATTTGGAAAAGAAAGAAAAAAAGGGAAGGGAAATATCATCAAATTCATAATGGAGATTAGCGCCCATTTATTGTGCAAAACAAGTAGGCACTTACGGCACATTGGATATCCCTTTCTTCTGAAGCATTGTCATCACACTTTCTAACGAAGGAGGGTTTAGTCCAATCGGAAGTGGCATCCATAGGTTTCTCAGGTCCTCATTGATAGCTGCATCTACTGTTTCTTTTGGCTGTCGCAATAAAAGTAAAGTTTATTAAGAGAAAAATATAAATAAAATGACACCCTACAGGATTATCAGATATGTTTATGGTGTAATTAGAGTGTGATTTATGAAATGCATTACTGGATGCAAAGTTGTTGGCTTGACATCAGTTTGTACATGATGTATTGCTGAAGAATCTTCTGGCCTGTAGTTTTCTCTGTTAAAAACAGGGGGATTGATATGTGGAATTCCTGCAACTGGTGCTAGAGAAAGTTTCTGAAAATATGTTGAAAACATTCATTAACCAATTGGAAAATTTCAAAACAAAAGACAAGAAAGAAAAAAAATATAGAGTTGATAGACACACAGTTCAAAATAGACATGTTGATAAAAAACGAAAATGTAGATAAAGCTTTTAGCTTTATTCATTTTTTTTGGTTTAGTTATTTTCTTAGAGTGTGCCAGTATCTACGGTGTATAAATCTATCAAATCGGATAGACATAGGAGATGTTGCATTTACTTCAGTTGAAGCAATTGGGTTTTTGAGTAATGTGAAAAAAAGTCTTATAATAATGCTAAATGAAATTTTCTTTATGAAAGATATAGGGAGTGACAAGCTCATTCTAAAAATTAGCTTATGGACTGCAATACCATGCTTTTCAACACTAAAATTTACTTTGTATAATAAAAAAAATTGAAAGTTAATCTAAGAGTTAACTAAGTATATATAATTTTTCCAAACTAACACTTTTAAGAACTCATAGTGCATTCAGAGACAAAGCTGTTGAGCTGCTTGTAGCAGCACTTTCATGCAAGGACGCAAATGCACAAATGTAATCTGTATCATTTCTTGTCAATATGGGAAACAGTTCTACATACAAAATCACTATCATATACAAAAGTGCAATTAGCTGACTTCTATCATGGACTTTACAGATTAATTTGCTGACTTCTATCAAGGACTTTACAGATTAATTTTCTAATGGAAACAAAATGTCAAAGATGCCATGAGTTTTAATATCTCCGATGGTATAAAAAGGTAGAGAACATATCTGAAAGCAGAGCCAGATGCACATCTTTGGGCATTAATGTAACACACTTCCTCAAGCAGACGAACAATATAGACCTCATTTGCCTCTTACAAAGCTACTAAAAATTCAGCAGCTCATTGATTCACTTCAATTGTACAACGTGTACCACTTCCCTCACAATTCTAGCAAATGAAAACACTGGGAGAAGCAGTTCAAAGCCTTTCAAATAAATCCTGATCTCTCTAAGGGTAACAGTTCCTTCAACCTATGTACAACAACCTAAAATGGAACAAAAAATGCAACACCTGTGATCGTGATAGATTTCAACAAAGACAATAAAAATACAAAACTAAAATCAATGAATACCACTCTGCAGATTGGGCTAATGCAATCCCATTTTCCATGTTTTGTTGGAGAAAACTGCAATTGCAAAGTCCAATTCACAATTTGCAGAGAGATATTGTAATGGATGCAGGCAGGTGATACATCTACCCAAAGACCATCAAATCAATACGGATCCACCACCATTAAATGGCATTTATTTCACAGCAAGCACTTGAAAGTCTGAAATGGCTGCTATTTTTAGCGGTGATTGGCCTGGTCAAATGTTTAGGCAGATTTTTCGCACCTCTAAACTTGGCATAATTTTCTCTGCTTGTTTTGCTGCAAAAGACACTTGGAATAAATGTGAAATAACTTAAACTACATTAATGCTAAAAAACAACATTGAAATAAGGCATTTAAATATAAAAAATTGTATCTTGATGTTTTTACATAGTTGCACTTCAGCAATTTGAATATTTACTAGCCCCTGATTGGTCAAATGAAAATCATTTCGCCCAGGAGAATCCAATAGGCCTGCCATGGCAGGGACTATAAGAACTTGCAGGAGAAAAAGGAGATAAAACATAAGAGCTAAGTTGTTTAGATCTTTATTTTGACAACTCTGCTGAGTAGAACACAGGGTCCATTTTGAGAAAAATGAGATAAAACATAAAACACAAGAGCTAAGTTGTTTAGATCTTTCTTTTGACAACTCTGCTGAGTAGAATGGTGGGTCCATTTTTTGCCTCTAAAATAACAAGGCATTTTGACCAAAGGTCGATAGTATAGAGAAAGCTGATTACGTCACTACATGACATCTCTTTAAATAACAATTTTTTAAATCCCTCCACGCTTGTCATTCAGAGAACTTTTGCTAAAATACTTTTTTACAAGGCTACTTTGCTAAACTTTTAGTACTACAACACCTCTTACATGGATAAGTATGTATACGGATAAGTGCGTATACATAGAGAGTGACTAAGAGAGTTTTAATGCACGGGTCTCATTATAATTTATGCATGTATGTTTACACATGAGAATATATATCCATGTGCCTACAAGTATGCACTTGCTACTAATTGTCAGCCTCTTCTCAATGTTATCATAGGTTGATTACATGTTCCTGTTGGTATCTGCAAAATTTTAAATAGTTGTAATTATAAAGATAACCCCAATACCAATCTCCAAGTAAATATCCACTCTTGCCTCTCTGTGTCCCAAGATTAAAAAAAATATTTCTTTTCACTAAAACACACACTTGTACAAACGGTAACAGCTCTCTTTATTGTTGCTAAAAATAATTGGAAATGTAACTATTCATTACAATACCAATCTCCCAACATCCACTCTTGCCTCTCCGTGTCCAAGTTAAAAATCCTTGAACTTGGCACTTCAATATTTCTTGCCACTAAAAACTGGCACTCGTACAAACAGTAACAGCGCTCTTTGTTGTCATCTTAAATGCTGCTATTCGGCACAATACCAATCCCTCAACATCCACTCTCCTCTTGTAATGACCCTTACTAGTAGGATCACTAAAAAAAACTAATATTGCCTTATAGACTTCCGTCAAACAGTTCACATACAAAGATCATATGACTGATATAACATTTTAGTTTGCTTTAATGGTTCTTTCCTTCACTTAACATCAATAAGAATGCTTGCAAGAAGACTCTAGATTGTCTAAACAATGACCTAACATGAATGTGCAACTAATTTTGGCAATATTCCATGCATATATATGATCTAAGCATGAGAAATGAACACCTACAGCCAACTGGCATTTCTACAAACAGTTGGTATGCAAACTAACTAGCTGATAATAAATGATAAATGACACCAGCAACTATTATCTCCTTAATTGCAATTAAATTTCTAATATAGTGCTCATGAAATATGGCCAAGACTCTTGGCATTTACAAAATATGATAATGTCGGTATAATGTAAACCTACAGCTGAAACACCTAAAATGCTAACATGAATGATAAACAAAGGAACCTGAACTGACTGTGTCACTTGGTGAGGGAGCTGCTATAATGGACGACTTTCCAGTGTTCGTATAGTCCACTATAGCTACAACAGGTAGGCCAAAATCATACTGCTTGTTATGCCTTTAGCGTGACGCCCTCTGCCGTGCTTCTTTCCCAACCCGATGCTGCCGTTGGCCGTTTGATAAGCTATCGCGGCAGATGTTTGGCGCACTCAGCGAAGTCCAAATATCAGTATTTTGGCGCACTCAGCGAAGGTTTTAATTTCTCTTTTGGAGGATCAATGCGTGACACCTCAGCGTCTTGTTCTACCCAATAACCTTTGCTTCATATAATAAGTGATTGCCAAGTGTTTTTCCCTGCGACTGCTGAAGTGTTGAAGTCAAAATTGGGCCGATTTAGGAATGGCCAAACTCTGTTCGAACCTGCCAGAATGATGTCCGTACTTTACTGCAGGTACAAGCCGTCCTTGTACGGAATATATATAATATTATATCCCTGGGAATCCTTCAAATTGGTCAATGATTCAATTGCCTTACCAAAGGACGCAAAAATTGTTCAATCCTCGAACTAAACTAGAATACTGAATGAAGCTCAACATGAAATGGCTGAAAACCACTTCCAATGTGCAACCCTTCAGAAGATCTTCCATTTCCTCAGTTATGCAATCTCTTGAGAGGTATCATTCTCAAGGATTTAGCTGAATATTTGCAGACTATCAAGCCTTACAAATGCTCAAGAAGATTCAAATGATCAAAATAAACTGGGATGCCAAATGAGAGACCCATGGGGTCTATTTATGCACTTTTCGGAAACTTCTAGAAGTATCCGTAATACATCTTGTAAAACCTTTTTTTTTTTGTTTTTTTTAAAATAAAATAAAAGTGACTTTATAAAAAGTAACTTTATAAAATAAAAGTGCATTTTAAAAATATAACATTTTTAGCCCCAAATAAATAAATATAATGTCTCCGAGAGCATTATGAGCCATCCAATCGACAAATAAACGCAAAAATGACTCTCTCATCACCACCATCTGCCTATGAGAGTCCATGATAGGCAAATCCGGCATGCTAAACGATGTCAGCTAGAATGGGGACATGACACCTCTCCGTGTCCAAGATAGGAATCCTTGAACTTGGCACTTCAATATTTCTTGCCCCTAAAAACACACACTTGTACGAACAGTAACAGCTCTCTTTGTTGTCACTAAAAAAATATGAAATGTTACTATTCGGCAGCAAGAAATAATCACATACAAAGATTGCAGTAATTTAAAATCTGCTAAAAAATCATAGAACCACATATAACAAAGTACGCCGACAACAAAACAGACAATACAAATATTATTATGATTAAGAAAAGCAAGCAAAAAGAATGAAGAATGAATACTAAACATGATATAATATAATGTTTATAAGCACCGAGCAGTGCACTCATTTAATTGATTCAAGCAAAGTAGGTTTTATAGCAAAAAGCCCAGTCAAGAAAAAATTAATTTTGATATGACTCTGATCTCAATTAAAGACGCATATTCTGGTTCCAAGTGCATTTCAATTTTTAATGCCATCCATTATCATAAGTGACATGTTATATACTCAGTAGCACAATCGTGATATTATTCTACAGTCCAAATGGTTAAGGGAAAAAAACATTAACTAATATGACTTCGTCAAAACACATAATAACTGGAAAAATATTCCTTCTGCAAATGATTAAATAAGGTTGCCTATTCATGCAGCTTAAACTCCTTGAAATGTATAAAACGGACAAGCATATGGTGTTAATCTAGCCAAAGGGTTGAGAAAAAATGCACTTCCTAAGATGATTGACTTCAAAAGGTACAATAACAGCCAAAACGTTCTCTGTGTGGTGATTAATTAGCATAGCATAATCACATGGCTTACATTCCATATAATGCATGAAAAGGATATGGATGAATGCATGTTACCTAGAACAGAGTTTCAGCCCCAAACAAGAACCAAATTTGCAATATTTGAAAATCACCAGAGGCAATTAGTGGCATAATACGCTGTGTTCAAACTGTGCGAACCAGCATGACATGTCCAACCATCTTGTGGCCACATGCACTCTTGAATATCCTGGTCCTGCTTGGAAACCATCCAGCATACTCACATAAACAAACAACCAAACACGTAACAGGGGTCCCAGAATCGATAATGACTCCTCCATTCCCATTCCTATCCAGCCAAAACACAGACATAGTCATGGAGTTCAGCCTCTTCCCCCAACGATTAATCCAATCACTTGCACATGGTAGGTGGTGCTGAGCTTTGTATTGTTCAAAAGTTGCATTAAAACTACAGATCTGGGCAGCCCTAAAGATCTGAAGATGAGAGAACCCCCGCCTTCAGCAATGACACTATCAACTAAACAGTTAAAGAAATAAGATTAAATTGGATTGCAAATTTTCTTGTAAACCTGATCAAAGGTATGGGTAATAATTGTTTACAAAACACAATTTATTACACTATTTTATAAAAGTTATATATTCTCCAAAATCAAACAAATTAATGCCAAAAGAAATTATAGATGTCAATACCATTTACATCTGTCGGGATAACATGTAAAATCATAGCTCCAGTATATCATGTCCATAGAAAATAGTATGGTAAAAAATATTATCTCACGAAAGGATATATCAGTTGCCTCTCATAACTTCTGCCATTGTAACTTATCTTCAATTTTTCCAAAATCATAGCTCAAGTATATCATGTCCGTAGAAAATAGTATGGTAAAAAATATTATATCACGAAAGGATATATCAGTTGCCTCTCATAACTTCTGCCATTGTAGCTTATCTTCAAGTTATATATTCTCCAAAATCAAACAAATTAATGCCAAAGGAAATTTTAGATGTCAATACCATTTACCTCTGTCGGAATACCATGTAAAATCATAGCTCAAGTATATCATGTCCATAGAAAATAGTATGGTAAAAAATATTATATCACAAAAGGATATATCAGTTGCCTCTCATAACTTCTGCCATTGTAGCTTATCTTCAATTTTTCCAAAATCTTCAAATGCATCTATTAGGCACCTCATAAATAAAATCAAAATTACCTATGCAACGAATTATGTTGTTTCATCCATTCAGGAAGTGATTCAAATGGCCATTGTTCAAGTAGATAGCTGCAACCATTTTATTGCTCAACATTTATTAGAACTTTTCATGTTTACATGACTGAAAATTCAGGAAAGCACACACAAATCAAGGTCATCATCCTCCATTTATTTAGATGCCCCAAAGGGTCAGACTTTTTTCTAAATGAATTATATGCTCTAAAAGAATAGATGATGTATAAACGATTATCCATCTAAAATATAAATCTGCCAGTTTACCAAACCAACACAAACATACTAGTTCTTATCTAAATTGCAAAAACCCAATGACCACATATAATATATTTTCATTTAAACCGTAGGTGAAGACTAAAATGACAGAATTGTGACAGTTAAATCTACCTTACCATGGAACCCTTATAATTCATAGAACATTTATTTTCATATACTTCATGGTATGATACTTAAGCTTTCCACATCTAATTAACACTACAGAAACTTCTAAGCAGTAACATATAAGCTTATAATTCATGGAACATTTCAGTTCATACACTTCATGGTATGATACTTCAGCTTTCCACATCTAAATGAAACTACAGTAACTTCTAAGTAATAACATTTGAAAGCCCAATCTCGTTCTGGCCCCTATATCCAAACTACTATTTACTTTATAAAAATCTCTTGTATATTTCAACAACTTGCTCTGGATCAGGTTTTGTTTTTGTATATGCATCAATCTTGTGCACTTCCTGCAGTCAAACCAGAACTTTGTCACAACAGGGATACTAATTTTAAGACAAGTAACAGCAAGTTTTATAATCTGCAAATCCTCAATCCACGCTTATCTTATCAATCCTCATAAAGATCACATGAGTACAAAAAAGCTTTTACATAATTGTTTCCAGAAATTTTTTTAATAATCTTATAGACTGTGAAAACATCATGTCTCTAAATGCTAACACCATTCCTTCTTTACGCTAATATAACCAAACGTGGATAAAGCAGATTTTGCACTTGCCTGAATCCATTTCAATAGTTTTGGTCTGCCAGTTGTGATGTCATAGTTCTTTAATCCGGAATATGCAAACTGAAATCTTTCAAAAAATGGTGCATATGCAAAATCAACCTGCATAAATTTTATGCAACAGCTCACAGTTGTCAAGCAATAGGATTTGAAGCCATGTGTCCAGGAAATAACCATACATAATCAAATGGCTTACCAAACTTAAGTCACCCAACAAGAAAGGGCCATCATCAAACTTCCCCAAAGCATTCTCCAAATAATCAAGAGCAGGCCCTATCATGGTTGGGAAAATAAAAGATCAATTTAAAAATCAGATTCATCACAATCTGTCCAAGATCTGATATCCTATTTAGAGTTTATGTATATCTGCAAGAAACATTCTCCTTACCAAATGCTTCTGCTACCTCAGAGTCTGGCTTGGCCAATGTCGTGAACCCTGTTTTTGTAAAAGTGTCAGTATACTTCAGTAGCTCATTTGCAGCCTCTTTTTTTCCCGCATCCTGCAAAATTCCAATGGATTCAACTGCTTTGAGAGGATCGCTACTGCAAGTTAAAAAAGCTTGAAAAGATATTAAGCCCGAGTTCTAACCCTCCCCTGTCTCCCTAAAAACTGAAATGCACGGACTCACCCCGCAATAGTGGCACAAGAATTGATGATGTTACCAAATTTTGGAAAAAACTATAAAAGATTTTTGAGATCAAAATTTCAGATCACGCTCAGTGATGAGTATGATCCACTATCAGGACACTAGAATTAATAAGTTCTTAATGTATAGCCTTTTTGATATGTTGATTTAGCTTAACATGGAATAACGCTAAAAGACCAATTAAGTAGTCTAGAAGAATGACGTAGACTAAAATGTGTTTCCAGGTTTCAGTAATGTGACTATGGTTAAGTTATTAACAAATCCTAACTGCATAGCCATTTTGATATGCTTATTTAGCTTATGGCATGGAATAATAGTAAAGGGAAATCAAGTAGTCCAGAGGCACCATATACCGTGGGAAACAGTTTAGGTCCTCCAAAATTGTTCTCCAGATATTCCAACAAGTCCAAACTCTCCCCTGTGACTTTGCCATTGTGCTCAAGAGAAGGAACCTGAAAAATAAAAAGTAACAAATTGTTTTCAGATTTCATTCTGAAAATTGCAAAAATATATGGATATAGTCCGTAGATCTAGACAACAAACCCAAGGAGGAGCTTGCCACTAACGTCAAACCTTGGCTAGTTTTAATCAATCCAATCATAAGAAATGTGAATTCTGCCTGGCTAGTTATATGAAACTAACCTACCGATTTTCATCCAATTCATTAGTTTAGCAATTTCTCTCTGCATTTTTCTTACAAAGCGCCAAACCCTTAGATAATCATAAACCCTAAACCAGACACCAATAAGTTCTTTCTGGCCTGAGTGGATGACAGTGAAAAGATATATTTAACCCAAAAAAAAGCATAGAAATAATCTACCTTGTTAGGAGGATAAACTTTTTCCTTGTACCATGTGGGTCTGTCAGCCAGGTCTATCGCAACTATCTGAATATCAGTCAGGCCCTGCAGTTTATTTTAATCGCGATTAATCAATAGATAATCTCCATAGCTGTTGATAATTTCTATTTTATATGAAATCATGCCTATAGAATGGGGATAAGCCAAATGATAACCAAACCACCTTGTAATTTCTCGCAGCCCAAACACGCTGAGCAAAGGGACAAGCCACACTGATATACAGTCTGCAAAAACCCCATTTCGCAACACACAAACTTATAAGGAATGCCCAAAATTAAATCAAAACCCCTGTTATTTTCTACTAGCCTACGAAGTAACAGAAAATTATAGCCATCCAGACAAGAATGCAGAGCATACCTTGTAGTTCCGTCAAACAATTGAGGAGGGTCTGACTTAGAATTCAGAATAGGAATATGTTCATCTCTGCAATGGAGTCCAAATCATTTTTAGTGCATAGCCATCTATAAATATATATATATATCGCTCACATGTTTTTACGAGCTGAATAAAACAGAATGAATTGATCATACTCACACTGCACCCATTTTTGTTCTTAAATTACTTTCCTGCAAAATAAATTCCCAATTCTTAGTTTGGAATCCAACACGCACCTTAGAAAATCATAACATAAACTCCAATATTTTTATATAATATAAACCACCTGCGAATTATAGTTTTTGACAATCGTTGAAAACTATGAAAATGGCACCCGCAGCTTGGATGAATAAAATGAGTGGTTGTTTAGGTACTTATGGTAAAAGTATGATGGGTGTAAGGCTGTAGGTGCATGCACGGACAAGGAGAGACTCAATGTCGATATGCTGAGGTCATTAATGACGTTAAACTGCATTTGACATTATCCTGTTGTGGGCTCTAAATTTGAGAGTCGGCCATACTACGGTTGTTTATTCAACATTTGACCTAAAAGAAACGATATCTGGATAAATTGTGAGATTTTTTCGTAAAATACTTTAATATAAATCGTCATGTTCTTCATTATTGAAAAGAGTATAGTCTACAAAAGGCTATCACACATTAAATAACAATTTATACTTCAGATTGCAAACAAATGTGGTTGCTTAATGAATTGACTGCAAGTAATAAGATAACATATCCCTTTGGTTGGTTGATGAGTTGCTTGATGGAGTGATGGAATGGATTGCAAGGCTTTTTCTTTTAATTGAGAGAGTTTCATTAGGCTATGAAAGCTTGATTGCTAATTTGGAATGGTTTCATTAAGTCACCATGGTTTGTTAAAAATGGAGGAGGGCCCCCAAATTTATAGATTTTAGAGAGGTTGAATGGAGAGTCAAATCTTATTCAAAATGAAGGGTTAGGATTGAATCAAAATCCTCATTGATTGTGGGGATTGGCTCATAAATGTGAGGCGCTGGAAAGACATGGCCTTGCCATTGATGAGGGATGGTGGATTTGATTTATTAGGTGATGGGTTAGATTTGCTTTGTCTTGGATTTGGAGATTTAACCATAGATTGAGTGATGTGATGATAAATGAGGTGATTTGAATTATTTAAATTTTATTTATTTTTATATTTTAGATGTGCATAAATTTTCTTGTTAGAACTGACCAATTAACTAATGTGATTAATTAATTGACTATCTTGGATTTTATTTTGGTTGGATTTAGATGGGATGATGGTGTGATAGGATTAATTGATTGGGAAAGGGGTTGGGGCTAGGGTTGGGGGGGGGCCTAGGGTTGGGGGTGGGCAGGAGGGGAGTCGGGCGGGAGAGGAGGCACAGAGCGGGTAGGGGCGAGTGGTGTGATGCAGTTAGATTAATAATATATTGATAACATGATTATGCTTATGAAATGACATGATTAGGGTTGAAATGATAGTTGAATTAGGGTTTAATGTGTTAAGAACCCCTCCTAGGAAGCACAATTGATTACTTTTCTTATAAGCAATTAAACACGGAATTATACCAGAATGATTAAGTAACTAGAAACTTGAAACAGCAAAGAATTTGAGAGACAATACACAATCTTGTATTAAATACTCTTAGAAGAAAATACAATAAAGAAGATGCCACTTCTTCTTCCACCTCAAAGGCTTGCCACACCTCAAGACCTTCTTCCCTCTCTCTCTTGCTCAACCACAACCAACTCAACAACCTGAGTTGTTATCCCCTCGAATGCTTCAGCTGATCTCCTTGACCTTACACCTTGTAGATCTCCTTGACCTTGCTCCTTGCTTCAATGCTTTTACTTGCCTTCCTGATTTACAATACATGCCTCATGGGTCTTTAAATAGGATCCCATGCATACAAAAATAGATCTCTAATTACAATAATTAGACACGCAGCTCGAGACTATAATTAGCCCTTTAACATGCAAACACTCGCTTCACTTAACTGACTGTTCGTCAATAGCAGTTCTGGAACCGCCACAGGCGACCGACGTCAGTCCCTGTCTGCCTGGAGGGGACCGATGTCGGCCGACCTCCTGCCGATGCCGGTTGTCTTTAACTCACACCTGCCGATGTCGATTGCCTTCTGCACTGCACTCTGCCGACGCCGGTCTCCCTGGAACTCAGCAACCTCCTCCATGTTTGCAACAGTTGAAGCTTTTAGCTCCACACCCTAATAATCTCCCACTTGGAGATAAACAGCTGCAACTGTACCTGTACACCGTCTAGTTTGTTCCCTTGGCTCTGTATCTCTCTTCAAGATCACTTTTGAAGACCAACCACCACAAAACCTATGATGTTATACCTGTCATCCAAGTCCCCTGCCATATCTGAACTTTCTGACAACTCCCACTGGAGACAAAATCAACCTGTGATCTTCCATGTCTCTTATGCAAAAAGAATTTTGCTGCTCCCAAATTCTTCATGACATACCTCTAAACTAACTTTACCCTTAGTTCAGAAACTTCCTGTATGTATAACCCTGCAACAAGCACACAAAATAGTAACAGGATAATGTAGCTAATATTATCCAACCTGGTAAAGAAAAAATACAATGGTCAAACCTCCATTATCCTGCAGCCTACTCAAGACCATATACCCTAGCCTTCTGTCTCACGTGTCCATCCACTCTCTTCTCTAACTTGGTAATCCATCCCTCATCCAATGCTTTCTTCTCGCTGACAACTCCACCAACAAATACCTGTTTGGTTCTTCTCCAAGGACTCACACTCCTCATCCATGCCAAGCTCCCACTGTTTTTGGATTTCACCTGTATTGCCTCTTCATATCTTCTTGGTTCTTGACCATCAGTAAGTAATATAAAGAAGGTGAACAATGAATATGAGGTTCACTTACCCTTTCTGACCTCCATATGGGCATTTGAGACTCCTTGACAGCTTGTTGTCCGCCCAACATATGTTCCAGTGATCGATCTCGGCCATCTCCCAGTCTGCAATTGACTGATGCCAGTTCCCTGCACTGACCCTAACTGTCGACGTCGTTTCCCTGGCTGACGCTGGTGTCCCCTCTGCTGACTTCGGTCCCTATCTGACCGACGTCAGACTTCTCCTGCCTGACTCTACCGACCCTGCTGGTTTGCACATGACCGATGTCGGTATCTTCCTGACTGACGTCGGTTCAAAGTGACCGACGTCGGTGACTGTGTGTTCCTGTAATTGATGAATTCTTCATCCACGAGCTCATCTTGGATCAAACCCTTGTCCATACTGCCCTGCTCAGAATTATTCAGCCCCAGTGACTGATCTCTGTCCATCATCTCCTCCATAAACGCCAAGGCTTCCATGTTCTTGTCAAAAGCATCAAATTTCCTTTTCCTGCAATGAACACAATCACTGCCCTCCAAATCTGAACTCATACCTTTTGATTCAAGAACATCCATTCCCTTCTTATTCATGTGACCAGGCCTATTAAGCCACATCTTCGAATCTACAGCTGAAGTAGATAAATCAAAAGTAGAATCAGTAATACAAGTAGATAGATAAAGAGTACCTACTTTCTTACCTCTTGCTAAAACAAGTGCACCCTTGGTAACCTTCTAAGAATCTATTGTGAGGGTTACTGTGCATCCCTCATCACCCAACCTTCCTACAGAAACCAAACTCTGCTTCATAACTGGGACATGCATAACCTCCTTCAACACCCATGTGCTGTCCATCTGTAATTTCAGCTGCACTTTCCCTTTGCCAACTATTTGACAAGGCATACCATCCCCTAAATAAAGCACTCTAAAGTCTCCCTGGACATACTCATGGAACAAATCTCTGTTTGGGGATGTATGAAAAGAAGAACCAGAGTCTAAAACCCATGATTCTATATGACTATCCAAAGAAAGTATGAGAGCATCTTGTGCCACAATACCTGCATCCTTTGCTTCTTCATTACCTTCATGTTGATTTTCTTTATCCCTCAACTAACATTCTTTCTTTGTGTGTCCTCTCTTTCTACAAAACCAGCAGGTGACATCTCTGGATTCAGATCTCCTTCCCACCTTTGACCTTGATTTCCCTTGCTCGACCTTCTCTCTTTGCCTTCCCCTGCTTTCTGCACTTAGAGCATTCCCTGATGATTCACCTGTGCTTTTCCTGCGTATTTATTCATTCAAGATTACACTCACAACATCATCAACTTTTAAGATTTTAGAAGCAGACGCAGAATTACTTACTGCGATAACCAAACTATCCCAACTTTTAGGTAAAGTGCATAAAATTAAGAGAGCCTTTACTTCATCATCAAAAACAATATTGACTGAAGCTAACTGGTTTACCAAACCATGGAAATCACTAAGATGAGTATGTACCGATCCACCTTCCTGCATTTGCAAAGTAAATAATTGCTTCATAAGAAATACCTTATTTGAAGTCGAGGGCTTTTCGTATAAATTTGCCAAAGAATTTATCAACTCTTCCGTTGCCTTGCACTGTGATAAGTTAGAAATCACAGATGATGCAAGGCTCAACCTTATGGATCCCAAAGCCTTCCGATCAAGAACATTCCATTCTTCATCCTTCATATCTGTGGGCTTGCATGCAACCCCACCCAACAGTAAGTACAAATCTTTCTGATACAGATAATCCTCTATCTGCATCCTCCAATGTTGATAATTTTTGCCGTTAAACTTCTCCATTCATAGCTTACTTTCTTCGGCCATTGCTGAACTCCCACTCAATCAGAAACCCCTGAGAGTGACCTGTAATCAAATAATAACCTACTCCCTGCAAACCGTTGCTCTGATACCAGCTGTTAGGAACCCCTCCTAGGAAGCACAATTGATTACTTTTCTTATAAGCAATTAAACATGAAATTATACCAGAATGATTAAGTAACTAAAAACTTGAAACAACAAAGAATTTGAGAGACAATACATAATCTTGTATTAAATACTCTTAGAAGAAAATAAAATAAAGAAGATGCCACTTCTTCTTCCACCTCAAAGGCTTGCCACACCTCAAGACCTTCTTCCCTCTCTATCTTGCTCAACCACAACCAACTCAACAACCTGAGTTGTTATCCCCTCCTTGAATGCTTCAGCTGATCTCCTTGACCTTACACCTTGTAGATCTCCTTGACCTTGCTCCTTGCTTCAATGCTTTTACTTGCCTTCTTGATTTACAATACATGCCTCATGGGTCTTTAAATAGGATCCCATGCATACAAAAATAGATCTCTAATTACAATAATTAGGCACGCAGCTCGAGACTATAATTAGCCCTTTAACATGCAAACACTCGCTTCACTTAACTGACTGTTCATCAACAACAGTTCTGGAACCGCCACAGGTGACCGACGTCGGTCCCTATCTACTTGGAGGTGACCGACGTCGGCCGACCTCCTGCCAATGCCGGTTGTCTTCAACTCACACCTGCTGATGTCGGTTGCCTTCTGCACTGCACTTTGCCGACGCCAGTCTCCTTGGAACTCAGCAACCTCCTCCATGTTTGCAATTTCAGAGACAATACACAATTTTGTATTAAATACTCTTAGAAAAAAATACAATAAAGAAGATGCCACTTCTTTTTCCACCTCAAAGGCTTGCCACACCTCAAGACCTTCTTCCCTCTCTCTTTGTCAACTACAACCAACTCAACAACCTGAGTTGTTATCCCCTCCTTGAATGCTATAGCTGATCTCCTTGACCTTACACCTTGTAGATCTCCTTGACCTTGCTTCCTTGCTTCAATGCTTTTACTTGCCTTCTTGATTTATAATACATGCCTCATGGGTCTTTAAATAGGATCCCATGCATACAAAAATAGATCTCTAATTACAATAATTAGACATGCAGCTCGAGACTATAATTAGCCCTTTAACATGCAAACACTCGCTTCACTTAACTGACTGTTCGTCAGTAGAAATTTTAAAACCACCACAGGCGACCGACGTCGGTCCCTGTCTGCCTGGAGGTGACCGACGTCGACCGACCTCTTGCCGATGTCGGTTGTCTTTAGCTCACACCTGTCGATGTCGATTGCCTTCTGCACTGCACTCTGCCGACGCCGGTCTCCCTAGAACTCAACAACCTCCTCCATGTTTGCAACAGTTGAAGCTTTTAGCTCCACGCCCTAACATAATGATTAATAGTGATGAATATGGGTGATTAAAGATGATTAGGGATGTCGATAATAATGTGTCAAAGTGATGAAAATAAAGTGTCTACATTTTACCCCTTTTTGAAGGGGTGTTTCGCCATCACAAGCAAAAAAATTTCAAAGAATGTAAAGGAAGAGAGATGGGTGCACTAAGATGCCCCTAGTGACATAATGGTTATGGAGATGGATGAGATCGGGTGAAGATTTGGTTAGAGATAATGCCCCTTGGAGAGGACATGCAAGGATGAAAGACATGTTAGATATATGACAACAAAATTAAATGTTAGATCCCTTTACAACATAATTTTTAGCTCACTCCTCGATAGGGGGTGTGGGGTAGCAGCGCCCCCTCCCTCCACTATTGTCGTAGGGGGTCTAGGGGCGATGACAAATCAAGTTGTCAAACCCTTATTTTTAGGAAGATGAATTCCACCAAATTCTATTTCTAAGAAGGAAAGTCCTAATGGCATTTTCCCACTCTATTTTTAAGAGGAGGAATTCTAATGGTGTTTTGCCAATTAGGTGTATTTATCTTTGTGAAGTGTGCATGTAATCTATGATAAGTTTGCATGTAATATGTTCATCTTAGAGTTAATAAAGCCTGATATCTTTCACTATGGATTTTTCCTTAGCTTTGTTAAAGTTTTACCACGTAAATTTGGTGTTTTGTCTCATACATGTCTATTCTATCTATTTGAATTATCTTTTTCTTGAAAAATTGTATTTTGTTAGTGATTATTTGTTGCTATGAAGAGTCTAGTTTCCTAACAAGACACATATGGGCTCTTGATATGATGAGAGGGGGTTAAGATGGAAGAATGAGGGTTATAATAGAGGGGTGAGGGATGAATAAATAGAGGATGAGTCTTATAAGAGATCATGTATAGTGTGACGATGAAGGATATAGATGTTATAAATGAAGGAGATTAACACACTTGATTTAAGGTTTGCATGTTTTTATTATTTTAATTTTTCCCAAGAAATGATATATATGAGGGGTGGATTGGGAATGATGTACCTGATATAGCTATGAGCTTTGATTTCCCCAAGCAATGACAAATACAAGAAGGTAAATTTGGGAACGATATATCTTGATACAACTACACGCTATAATTTTCCCAAATAATGATATATGCAAGAGAGTAAATCTGGGAATAATATATCCCAATGAATTTTTTTTTGAATATGATTGATCAAAATGATTGTAACCATAGATCAAAGGGGTAAATTGATTGCATGGATTAATGATGAATGTTCATGTTAATGAATATTATGGATTCAATATGATGTTATAGAATATGTGATGATATGATGGGTGGATTGACACTCATTTTATTGTGAGACACATTAATAAGTGAGTACATGTAATTAGATAAGAATTATGGGATACAATGATGTATTATTAAAATGATGTGTAATAATGCAAAGGATGAGTGGGAACATGCTACCAATCTTGCACATAATTCTGATTATCTAAACAACCTTATTTTTGATATAACATATGGCAGGGTGCACTATGATATGGAAAACCATGAGGTCAGTGTTGCCAAATGTAGTTGGACTGAAATAGATTGAACAAAAAGATAATAAAAACACACATTAAACAATAAATAACAAGAACACACAAAACAAAGAATCAAATGTGTTGTCCCCTATTAGGTTAAAACCTAGTGTTTGGTGACCAATGAGATTGATGGCTTTGATGTGCCCTAGGGAATGATATATGCAAGGGGGTTGGATTATGAATGATATATCTTAGGAAGGCTATAAGATTTGATTTGTGAATAATATAACTTGATGAAGCTAAAGCTTTAATTTGAGAGTGACATGTCTAAATGAAGTTGTAATCGATTGGTTTGAAACAAGTATTTTAGCAGAATTAAGGATAAGACAAATGGCCTTATAATTTATTGAATTTCCTATTGTTTGCTTGGATGTTTAAGGATTGTCTAATGTTTTATTTTTTTATTTTCTAGTGTTTTTGGATTTTTTTATATTTTATTAAAAAATTAATTTTTTTGTGGATTTTAGATAAAAAAGATGGGCTAATAAAAAGGGGGCAATCAAAAAAATTAGAACTCATTATGGAACTAGGGATGGATTGAATGGAAGGGTGGAAGGATTCAAGATTATGCTTAGGGTTGATTAGGAATAATGATGGATGGATAGGGATGGATTAGGGAGGCTTATGGACAAATAGGGATGGATATGGATGAATTAGGGATGTATAGGGATGAATTAGGGACAGATAGGGATGGATTGGGGATGGATAAGGGTGGATAAGATGGATAATGATAAATAAGGATGAATAGGGATAGATATGGATGAATTAGTATCTCCAAGGACCATGTTTCATAAGAATAAAGTGTTCAGTCGCCCAAGCACCATGTTGAGGATGTACCAAGATGTTTTCAAAATACGGTTCAATATTTCCTTCATGTCCTTATCAAGGTCAAAGATGGGGAGAAGGATGGGTATGATTGGTTGGTTTAGGATGTGATTTACAATATCAATGGATGGGTAGATTAGGATTTTTAATGACAGATGGATGGAATGGCTCTACCCCCAAGTGTAGGGTAATTTTAGACAGTGAATTAAAATTGATGCTAGAAACTAGTTTTCATTAGGGTACTTGCCCAAGGTGTTATAGGAATGGTTTTCAATTATGGACGATAATTATCTTTATATTTATGTATTTTTTTAAAAAAATTGCAGCAACACATGAACCCTCAAGTATGTGCTCTAGAGATGTCTATGAAACTTCATTAATTGTTAGATTGACTTCTTCTGAACATCTTAACCATGTGCCATTATAACCCCTATAATAGAGGGTACCACTAAAGAAGATAACATAGGATACAAGTTGGATTAAGTATTTTTTTATTATGTGAAGGATTTGAAGGGATGATATGATCAAGGGGATTGGGACTAAGAATATCACACATCCTGGGCCATGTGAAGATGTTTATGATGAAAGTTATTTGTTCTATAGGACTAGGAGTAGTTGTAAGTTGGATGATTATAGGATTCCCTCATGTTCTGATATCAACTTCAAAAGGTGATGTGGAACCATTTTCTAACTGTATTGATGTAGGGGGATTGAGTTACTCATCTCCTAGTGCCTAAAAAAAAATTCACCAATAGATGTGCTTTTATGTTATTGATTTTAGTGATTTTGAATTTTATCATCTGATAGTGCCAAAAATAGGTTTTCATCGAGGGAAATTGTTTGTATATTTTAGATTTATTTTGATTGAGTAACTATTCCTACTCCCTAAAGTAGGCTAATGTGTTGGAATTGATTTTGAATCCATATTCTTGTTCTCATAGTTGGATGTTGTCTCAAAGTCCCATAAATTTTGTGATAGCATGATCATTTTGGATGAGGTCCAATGGTATGTGCTCTTGTTGGTCCCAAGTGACAGATGCGAGATATTAGAGGTTAATATGGATGAAGGGAATAGTGATGTCACTAAAAGGATTGGTGGTAGAAGGATCTTCATAGAGGTTATGAATAAAACCTATTTCAATGTTGGAAGAAACTTCCCTTGGTATCATGGAAGTGTCCTTAACATCCTTTTATTGGTCATCAAGTGGTTTGCATCCAATGTTGTGATATCCTTTATTGGCATGCATGTGTATGGGTTATAGGATTCCTTGTTTATATTGGTCGAGTCCTCATCCTTTATAACTCATGATTTTGCACATTTTGTTTGGTATAGGATACTTCTTGGTTTTAAAATAGGATGTGATGCCATCATTGTACAACATGGAGTTATTAGAGATTTCAATTTCTTCATCTGTAAGAAGGCTTGATTTGATAACTAATATCAAGACAAACTGATAGGCTACCAATTCAATCTTCTGCTTGTCATTGCTTGTAGGAAAGATGGTGAATTTAGTCATGTTAAGAGTAATACGGATTTTTTTCCTACAAGTACGCTCTTATCTATAGGCTTGGTGATGAAGGTATTGATATGTGATGGAAGATTGGGTGATGGGACAATGAGTGGTATATTATGTTGGTTGAAAGTGGGTTGGTCAAATATTTGAAGTATGTCATGTTGGTTAAATATTTTAAGCATGTCATTTCGATCAAATATGTGTTGGTCTAAGATGGGTTGGTCAAATATGGTTTGACCCATGATGGGTTCATCAAATATGGGTTGGTCATTGATAGTATCATTAAATTTGGGTGGACCAATGATGGGTTGGTCAAATATAGGTTGATCAAATATTAGTTCATTGAAGATGGGATGGTCAAAAAGGAATTCATTAGAGATGGGCTCATAAAATTTGGGATGGTCAAAGATGGGTGGGAAAATGGTTTGAAAATGGATCTTGACATATACCCATTAGTTAATCTTTGAGTATGAATGCAATTGATTATTGAAAAAATGATGTATCTTGGAGCAGTGATGGTAGGATATGGTTTGATTGTATGGCTCAAGGGCCTAATATTATTATTAAAATGATTGTTAGGGTGTAATGCATATGAATGATGGATGGGTTATGGTTTATTTATGGATTGTTTTTTATCAAAATTTTACCAAAGTTCAATAAAGTAGAGTTTCTGTAGTCTAGTAGCCAAAATGGCATGGGATGGTTGATGGTTAGATTAAGAGGTGTTAGATTTTTGGTTGTCAAATTTATTTAATACAGGTAGGATAAGGTAGGGTATGTATGTCTTAGGGTCTTGATAGTTATTAGATCTTTTATTGGGTTGGTTGTCATGGGATTTACTAGATGATGAATGACAAATATAGAATTCTAGGGTCACCAACTATTGGCTTATTTGTTGGATTTGGCTGAGTATGATTTGATTTTGGATTTAAGATATTAGAACTTGTTTCCATTCATAGTTAATATTGGGGATGTTGGGATTTGAATGGTATCCAACAATATCATTGGAATGAAATGGACTAAAATGGTGGTTGTTGTTCATTTGACCGTCCATCAAATTATGTTGACAATGGGATTTGGATTGAATCAAATTAGTTGATTATTGGTTTGGAACAAAGGGAGTAAACAATACATGAATGCAAGTACAACCTATGCTAGTCAGATGGGTGTGAAAATATATAGTGTCCCATAGATAATACCCCAAAGGGAACATTATGGATTATCTTGGGGAATGATGTGTTCATGGAATCACTACCCGTCTATGGTAAATATGCTCCTATGTTAGGTTAAACAAGCTGACTAGGGGACTCCTCTATATACCTTGAGATATGTGAAGCATAACTCTAAATAATGGTATTGACTATGGCCTAGGTATTGGTGGATGAAACCACCTCATTTCATGGTGCCATTAAAATAGGATATCACTTAGCTAATAACAATAACTCAATTTCTATAGCCTACCAAAACATGGGTTTTTTCTCAATGTTGGGTGATGAAATCCCAGTCAAAAGACCCTAGAAAATAAAAATAAAGAAGATGAAAACTATTTGTGGTTTTCAACATCACTTGGTGGTGTGAGGAAAGAACATACACAATTCTTTCCTTAGGTGACATAAATAACCTAGACCGTTTCTGATTCCCAAGTTCACCTTGCATCATGAGAGAAGAACATAGTGGTATATAAGTCAAACAAACACACTCAAATAAGACTTTGAAATTATTTGAAAAAATAATTGATTAATTAATATTAACTAATTAAACTTGTGCTTTTTATTTAATTATTTAACTAACGAACTCACAAGAAGATCATTAATAGTTTGAGTCAAATTGAGTATTTGACAAGTGTAAAACTTGAAAATAAAATAACTAACAAATGTAGACATTGTTATAAAAAAAAATTGTTACATAGAATGTAGATGCTACCAAAGATTTATATGTCACAATGTCTACATAGACGCCAAAGATGAGAAAATAGACAGACATAAAATAGAGGTCAAGAATTTAGACATAGATTTCAAACACTTATATGCAGATCCTAAATAGTTAAACATAGACACTAAATAGTCAGGCACATATTTCAAATAGTTAGACACATATGCTAAATAATTTGATGCAAACAACAAATAATCAGATGTAGATGTTAAACATTCAAATGAAAATTCCAAACAGTTAGTTATAAATTCCAAATAGTTAGTCATAGATATCAAACAGTTAGACGTAGATGCCAAACATCTAAACACAAATTCCAAATAGTACATATATGTCTCAACATCCATATATATTCCATTAATAGATAGACATATGATAAAAATATGAAAATATAGATATAACATGTTTATAGATGTAGAGACTAATAGACCCTACACAAACATCATTACTAATGACAAAAATGTTGTTACACAAGCTGAATATGTTGTTTCACATAAAACAATATCTTAAGCTAAAAATCAATAAAATTGGCCCAATTTTGACCTTAATTAGACTCTACAAGAAGACCAACCAATATTAGATCACCTAGCAAGTAAAATAAGACAAATATTATGGGTAAAGTCCCATCGAGGGTGCCAAGATTGTATATACACAAGTTAGATCAAAATAGATAGAAACAAGTGAACAATACCAATTTATACTCTAATTGAGCATCATGCTTTAAATTGAGCTAAAAATGGAAATAAAATGCACCATAATTTACCATAAGGAGCTCTCCATTTATGTGGATTTTTTTTGGACTGCAAATGGATATGATTGCTCAATGAAATTCACCTAAGTAATTAGAAAACATATCCTTTTGGTTGATTGGTGAGTTACTTGATGGAGTGATGGAATGATTGTAAGACTTGTTCTCTCAAATGACAAAGTTTTAGTAGGTTATGGAAGCTTGATTTCTAATTTTTAATAGTCTCATTAGGCTACCATGACTTATTGGAAATGGAGGAGGGGCCTCTAATTTATATATTTTAGAGAGGGTGAATGGATGGTCAAATTTGGTTCAAAATGAAGGGCTTGGATTGAGTCAAAATATTCGATGAATGTGGGGAGTTAGATTATAAATGTGAGGGGTTGGAAAGGCATGATATTGCCTTGATGATGGATGGTAGAGTTGATGAATTAAGTGATGGGCTTGATTGAGATTGTATTGGATTCATGGATTTGACCATATATTGAGTGATGTGATCATAGATAAATAGACATGTGACTTGAATTATTTAGATTTTATTTATTTTTATATTTTGGATGTGCATGGATTTTCTTAGTAGGACTAATTAACTAGTTAATGTGATTAATTAGTTGGTTAGTCTGGATTTTATTTTGGTGTGATTTAGATGGGATGATGGTGTGATACGATTAATTGATTAGGGGTGGCAGTGTGACGTGGTTAGGTTAGGAATATATTGACAATAGGTTTAATGTTAGGGATGATAGGATTTAGGTCAAATGATAGTCAAATTAGAGCTTAGTGATGAATAGGAGTTATTAGAGATGATTAGGGATGTTGACAACAAGGTGTCAAAAGTTTTTAAAGTGTTGAAAGTGAAGTGTCAAAAGTGTCTAAAGTGATGAAAATGAAGTACCTACACCTATAAATAGAAAAAGGTGGAGTGTAATTATGTTGAGTTGACCCCAATACCCCCATGATGACTAAAAACTACGTATGTATCTATATATAATAAAAAATAATTTATATAATACCTTAGTCTTGTACACTTGGAAAATTCCTATCATAGTTGTACCTTTATATTCTAGACCTACCTATTGTCGAAAGGCTCACTTCACTATCTCTTTATGCCTAGTTACTTATCTCTTAATCTAACCATTGTTATTCTGATGAATAGACCTTATATATTATGTAAAAAAACTCTAAACTTGATTATTATCTTTCACTATTAGTTTTGGACCTATATTTGTTTTCTAGCTTCCTATACACTTGTGTCCCTTGCAGACACATGCATTGATGCAACTATCCACATTTCTTACAAAGTGTCCAGTGCCCAAAAGTCATCCAATTTTCAAAAAAAACATTTCCTAAACATCGACCTAAGTACTTTAGTGTGAGGCATTTCCAAAAGAGTTTGGTATCTATACAAGAACAACCCTCATTCATTCCTCATCTATAAATCACATATAACTCACAAGGCAATATACCAAGAAGCATTCAATCAAGTATTCAAGTGATAAAAACTAAATTATTTATCCCTATGTCCATATTAATCATAGGAGAAAAATTCCTACAGCTCTAAAGCATTCAAAGCGTAACCCATGAGCCATATTTTCCAGGTTACAATGTAGGTCACTACATGTCCTTGCTTATCACACATTGCATTCGTGTGCACACACAAGCCAACATGTAGGGGAGAATTATATAGGTGCGAGGCCCTATTCAAGTTATTTTTTATGTAGTAAATTCCTATTGATAGAGGGGTCCTTGGGGCATCTCAACACCATGAACCCGCTAACTCATTTTTCCCATGCTCATTTCAAGGGTGAAGAGCTAGGGTTTTGATCATTTGACAAAGAGCGATAACCTATGTACATGGTCTAAAGGCATCATAAGAAATGTGATATAAAACATATAAGGATCTAGTTTATTAAATCTAGATCCAATTAACATTCTGTATAGGAAACCTAATATAGGGTTAGACACCTACATCGATGCAACTGTCTAAATCTGATGTAAGTGTTTGAGGCTAGAAAAATATATTCCCAAAATATGATGACTATTTCAAGATCATCTTCCAATCCACTTCCAACATGTTCCTGATCAATAACTAACTGAGTATCATTTATTTCAAATTCATTACAATATCTATTAATAGTTGTACTTTACATTTTTTAGCAATCTTAGTTGTACAAATTTAGAACATTGTTTGCCTTAGTTTTCTATTAATTGGCCTACTGATTTGGTTAGTTCACCACCTTTGTGTAAAAGGGTAATATAATCCCCTTAACCTTAGATCTCATGCATATCTAAATTTAGGGTTAAATATTTGGTGAACCTAACCTCTATGTATATTTATGAAAACCTTAGATTACCCTAGGGTATTCAACCTCATGAGGTTTTGCATTGTTATTTTTTCCTAGATTTATTCTATTATTTGTGTGCAACCTATGCATAGCCTTATATTAGGTGGTGTTTCTATTGAACACTTGAAGCTTCCTCTTATACCACCTAAGATGGCTCAAAATCATGAAGTATCAAACCCTATGCCTAACACAAGTGTCAATGATGAAAATTAACAAAATGCTGAAGATGTTATCATAAAATAAGATTCTAACAATGAAAACAATGAATCTAATAAAAATAACGAACATGATAAAATAGATCAAGAGAAAGTGCATATTATTTATCTATTTCAAGAGTGAATCCATCAAAACCCTCAAGATCTTGATGAGATCCTAAAAATCATATTTAAAACTAAAAAATAAAAAAAACATAGATGAATAACTAAGTGCATCTCTTGATCATGATATTAGAGCTATGGGACATACCCACATTCTTGTAACCCTCCCTTTGAGCACATCATCACTTCATACATGTAATGGGGGAACAGGTTATGTGTTTACATTGTTGTTACCCAAAACAAATCTTACTATTATTACAACTTCCATGGGAAACATTGGCACTTCAAACTAGTTATTGGTTTTAATGCCTATTTTAACTCAAACCATGGATACACCTCCTTTGGTGGATTCTCAAACTTCCAATATTAGCAATCAAAATGTGCAGGATCCTATACAAACTATAATAAATTTTCAAGCTAAAGTTACTAATATTTAATAAAATTCTATGAAGTCACCTTATGCTCTTGATTCACAAGAGGTGTTGCATAACCCTATTGCACCTGAGATATCTTTTCACCCCTGCCAATTGTTTTGGTTACACATATTTTCACATTTTATGATGGAAAGGGTGATATTTAAAAACATCTTTGATCATTCTATGTGGCATGCCTTGATTATGCCTCTAATGATAAACTTTTGATTAAACTATTTCGAAGGAGCCTCAAGGATTATGCTATAAGATAGTTCTATAATTGACCAATCCAATCACTAAAAGCATTCAAAACTCTTATGGATAATTTTTTGGCACACTTTTCTATTAACATTACCAAAAATGTATCCTATGCCCAAATACCAAAGATCAAACAAGGAACCAATGAACCTATCAATGAATATGTCTTAAGGTACAAGACAATGTTGGCCAAAATGACAAATCAAATGGAAAATAAAGAGATTCAAGACATTTTTCAAGCAAAGTTTGCTTGCCCCATTACATGGGTCCATTGTTTTCAAAAATTTCAAATCTTTTGATGACTTATGCCATATTATTTGAGATCATGAAATGAAACTTATTTCCTTGAACAAACATAAGTATGTAGAAAACACACCAACTACATCAAATACCAAGTTTCATATAAAACCAAGCTATAAGGTACAAACTATATAACCTAAAAAGGAAATAACTAAAATTGTTAATTTAGTTTCACAAAAACCTTATCACCTTGTCCTATCCAATCCACTAGGGAGATAATTTACACAATTACTTGAGACTCCCCTATGCACACAAAATCAAAGCCTACACTACCCCATACAAACTAATTTGGCCTAAATTTGAAGTGAATTAAGGTGATCATACACAAATGTGTCCCAAATTATCTCCATTTCCCTGGGCATAGGTGGATATAATGTTGTGATGTCACTTTTGGCCTATAAGGGACCTAATCAAAATTAAAATCAGCATAAATTAGTGGTTGGGTGTATGCATGTCACTAATTTAGCTTACATTGCTTTAATTACACCACTTTGACCTAAATTCAAAGTGAGTTGGGGTGATTATGCATAAATTCACCCAAAATTATCCACATTTTTCATGGCCACATGGATATGGTGTTGTTATGTCACTTTTAGCTCATAAGAGACCTAATCATAAGTAAAATCTACATAAAGGAGTGGTTGGTGTGTGTCGATTACCAATGGGGCCTATGTTGTCCAAATCACACTAATTTAGACTTAATTCCAACTGAATTAGATTGATCACACATGAATATGCCCCAAATTATCTACATTTTACCTCATCACAAGTGGATATGGTCTTGTTGTGTTTATTTTGGACTATAAACCCTCAAATTACAAGTGAAAATGGCATAAAATGATGGTTTGGTGTGCTTAGGTCATCAATGAGACCTATGTTGAACAAATTATACCACATTGTCTTGAATTAGAATTGATTTAGGGCGACTGTGCATACATGTGCCAATAATTATTCTCATTTCCATGGTCACAAGTGGATACGGTGTTTTTTTGTCACTTTTGGCCGATAAAGAACTAGTCACAAGTAAAATCCACATAAATTGATAGTTCTTTATGAAAGGGTCATAATGTGACTTACATTTCTACAATCACACATTGTTTGCATGAATTTAAAGAGAAATGGGTTGATGATGCACAAATGTGCCTAAAATTATTTGTTTTTACCTTGGTCATAAGTGGATATGGTGTTTTTGTGTCACTTTTGGCCTATAATAGACCTAATCATAATGAAAATCAATTTAAATGGGTAGTTAGGTGTGTATGGCTCATAAATATGACCTATGATCCCCCTTGCACACCAATCTAACAGTAATTCAAACTAAAATTGGGTAACCATGCATAAATGTTCCCCAAATTATCTCCATTTACCTTGATTGTAAATGATTACAATTTTATTGTATCACTTTTGACCTATAAGGGACCTAGTCATAACTAAAATTAGCATAAAGGAGTGGTTTGGTATGCATTAGTTTGTAAACTTTGGTTTTGACAAACCTAGAGCTCCTAGAAATGTCAACAAGTAATCTAGAAGGCCCCAAAACCTAAAAAAGGACTATATGTTTGCCCAAAGTGGACATCGGTTATAAAATTTATGTCTTAAAATCCTTATGATTCAGTACTGACCATATTTAATTTTGAAAAGCTATCTTCTAAATCATGACTCTTGGAGCTATGGACCATTTTTAGGAGATGTAAAGTGACCTTAATTTATTATACTTACTAAAATAAATTTAGATATTTAACATTTATTTTAGTAAACAAACCACACCTTTTGGTTATTCAACTTATTTATTTTGTACCCCTTGAACATTGCATACTATTAGGAACGTGGATACATTATAGCACGTGTTTTTTGAGTATAAGTTATATTGTGTACATGATTTTCATTTGGATAATTTAAAACATATGCCTCTGGTCTTATAAGAGGCTTATATTCTCAAGCCTAAGGCTTGGACCTACACACACATAGATGAATTTATGTTTTTTACTAAAAATAACAATCCAACATCTACCATGATAAAGACTATGAGTTTCATCAATACATTTCCTAAAACCATTACTATGACATCAAACACTCTCTACTCTTTTAAAATATATAATTTAAATTTTTTTTTACTACTTTAAGGTTTCCATCTACATTGATTTCTAATTATGCCTTTTTATGCCACTATATGCCACAACAATACATGTTTATATTTATTTATATATCTTTTTTTCATTCCTCTAAATGCAAAATGAAGTATATGGTTGAAAATTAGGCCTAAATCTATACATAATAATACACACACAAACACATGCACACACATGCATACGCGCGCGTGCGCGCACACACACACACATGCACACATATGAGGTTATTGCAGGGGGAGTGAGGGGATCACAATCAGCTATCCATTTTTTTCCATTTTTTTGGGTCTAATTAATTGTAAAATTAATTAACAAATAATAAATCATTTATTTATTTATTTTAAAAAAGTTTCAAACTAAGTGATCTTATATAAATTTCCATTAAAGGGTTTTAAAAAAATGCTAAACAACATTCAAAAAATGAGGGGGTGCACGGGCAATTATCTACTATGTTATTATGATAAAACTAAGAGTTCCTCTTTAAATTTTAGATGTTTGACCTTCTTCTACTTGACCATTTAAAATTATATGTGTGTGTGTGTTATAAACTAGACTCAAAATGCTACAATTCATGTTCATAGATCATATTCAAAATTTGAGTGTAGCCATCTTAAATAATATATACAAGTTAAGGTTTCTCATTTTTTGGAAAAAAAGGTCCACTTATGACCCTCTTTTGGCCCACCAATTCCCTACACTTATTCATGCCTTTGTATTAAAATTTCTAGGTTTTATAAAATGAATGACTTGAGTGAATCTTTATAGTAATCTAAAAGGGGAAACCACACAATGGGAATCCTAAAAAACATGGATCATAAAGTAAGGGAGGGTTTAATTTTAAAAACTGACCTTTAGAGGATTAAGGGATAGGATCAACCCATAGGTACAAATCTTATGTCCACTATTGTCCCTATTGTTTGATCTTGTCTCATGGGTAAACACATGAAATTTGGGTCCTCGATTGGTCATACAAATACTTAAGTGTTTTTTTAGCAATTATAGCACTTTTGCAGGTGACAAATAGTAATTTAGAATACAAATACATCCTCATAGGTGATTAGGATAGAGTGAGGTAGGAAAATAATTATTGATTAAGTGCACTATTAAGATAATTCAATGTAGAAATCTTTCCTCAAAATTACAATGACAGAAACTATGTAAAACAGAAATGAAACACTTGCATAAATATAAGTAAAACATGCACAAGAAAGAAAATGCCAAGATAACATGGTTCACCCAATGGGATACATCCATGGATAAATTTTTTAGCCTTATATTTGCAATAACAACAAGGAGAATACACAAAAATAATACTTTGTCACACCTCTCTCCAACTCCTTTGAGCTTATTGTCTTCAATGTACCAATGCAAGCTTACACCAAGCTTACAACCCAAGCTCTCAACCAAGCTTGAAACAAAGACTTCACAAGTATTCAATTCCTCATTCATGATGCTTACAACTACAGCATCCAATGCTTACATATAAAGCATCAACAAAGCCTAACCCACAAGACTCAAGGCTTCAACACCAAGGGATTCCCATGCTTACAAGCAAAACATACAATGCTTACAACCAAAGCATTCAAGGTGAGATCTAAGATTTAACCTCTAAACATATAAGACCAATCTTACATGGATCTTCAAGGGGAATCCAAATGGATTACCAAATACAAATAAGAAGCATGCCATGAATATAAACATGTCTTTGTTTACCACTTGTGAAGGCATGAGGAGGATGGCATATTTCTCCCTTTGTATTTTTCTCTCACATTATCTCACTATATATATATATATATATATATATATATATATATATATTCAATGGGAATCCAAATGGATTACCAAATATAAATAAGAAGCATGACATGAATATAAACATGTCTTTGTTTACCACTTGTGAAGGCATGAGGAGGATGGCGCATTTCTCCCTTTGTATTTTTCTCTCACATTATCTCACTATACACACACACACACACACACACACACACACACACACACACACACACACACACACACACACACACACACACACACACACACACACACACACACACACACACACACACACACACATATATATATAACGCCATCCTCCTCATGCCTTCACAAGTGGTAAACAAAGACATGTTTATATTCATGTGGAAGAGTCACAAGTGGATCAATAATGTACATAATATCTCATCCACCTTCAAATGGCTCCAAAATGGCTCCTCATTCCACTTGTGATATTATTCATCAAATACTATACTTATGTCTTCTATCTCCCAAGTGTACTTAAGATCCAAGGGATGTTAAAATCAACTTTATGACTTTTAAAAACATAAAACTCATCAAGCCACCTAAGAAATGTGCCCCATTTCTTATCCCTTATCCACCACACTAAAAATAAACATGTGTGACTCACCAAGGATAAAGGGCCCCACTCCTTTCACATCATCCTTATCACAAGTAAGATGTTATATGGGCCATGCCACATCACCAATATCTACATCACCTTCCTGCATCATCACCTACCACATCACCTACCACATCACCATGAATAGTGAAAGTGAATAGTTAATTCCACCTCATCACCATAAATAGTGATTTCCACATCATCATGAATAGTGATTGTGAATAATAACTTCACACCTAATATATTCCACTGGAAGTTGATATACACAATTGTATATTCTGTTGCATCTGCTAAACAAATTTCTCACCCTGATCTTATTCATTCATGAAGACCAAATAAAGTGACTCTCCACTTCACCACATACCAATCCTCTAACTAGGATTCTACCATGAACCGATCATGACTCACATTACTTGGAAGTATTTGGTCTAGTGAACACCATGGCATACATGAAGCTTTCCTACACTCGATGAATATAACACATTAAACATCCATGTATTCTCCTCCTCTATTCTTGGACACTCTAAAAGATAACTCAAATACCATAAAAAATGAGATACTTTCTTCTTTACTTTCATGTCCTTGTGCATCTTCATCATCAGTTTGCTACCTCCATCTCATCCTAATCACCCGAGCCATCACACCATTGATATCCAACATGTTGGGCACTATAACCAACATGTCATCAATACATAACAACATCTACTAAAATCATGGCTCTCCATGAAGGTACTACTATACTCCATTTACATATCTACTTCAACTCGTATAGTCTTCAATTCAAAAACCAACAACTCTTTGCCTCATCACATAGCCCTCTAGCTACTCCATCTCATCATGAGATCACCATGTAGAAATGATGATTTTGAATCTAACTACTTCAACTTTTAACAATAACAAGTGCACACCATACTCTTGGTAGTAGTTAATAACAAGAGAGAAGAATGCATAGAAGTCAACACCTAGCTTCTACATATGTATCATATCACTACCCACCATGATCAACATGGTACCTATCAACAGTTCTAGGGAAGTCATCATGTTACTCAGTGCATCACTACACCTACTAATTTTTTGAGCATGTAGTTAAACTACATCCTACTCTATCACATGTCCAACCAACTTCTATGTAGAGTTACTCCATGCTTCGGTCTACCTAATTACTCACATCAGCTAAATCACAAACACTGAGCACTTCACTCAATAAATTATCAAGTTATGATGGTTAAAACATTGACCTTCTCCTTCCAAGGAACCTTAGGTCTCACTTTTTCTTCTCCATCCATCTTGAACTACTTCAATAGGTACAATTTCAGGTTTCTTTGTACTTACTACTTTCCATGTAATTTCACAACATCATCTTAGCCAATATTTTATGGTAGTAGGATCCCACAACTTATACCCCTTCATTAGTTGAGAACACAAGGTACATGCCTTGCCATCACCCTCCATCTACACTAATGCAAACTAGCTTGATCCACCATAAACTGTACATTTGTTTCAACTATGTAGTTTGTTGACCATTTGGTAAAGCTTGCTCAACTTCTCCTCCATTCTCCATCGACATATTCCATAAAGAGAAATACTTACCACAACTCCCACTAAAGTTATAATCCTTATATTCTTGAAATTGAATCTTTATCAACAAATAACTTTTGCTCTGATACCACTTGTTAGGATAATGCAATGTAGAAATCTATCATCAAAATTACAATGAGAGAAACCATGTAAAATATAAATAAAACACTTACAAAAATATAATCAAAATAGGCACAAGAAAGAAAACACCAATATAACGTGGTTCACCTAATGGGCTACATCCATGGATAAATTTTCCATCCTTATATTTACAACAAAAAATAAGATAATACACAGTAACAATACTTTGTCACACCTCTCTCCAATTCCTCTCAACTTATTGTCTTCAATGCACCAATGCAAGCTTACACCAAGATTACAACCAAAGCTCTCAACCAAGCTTGAAACAAATATTTCACGAGCCTTCAATTCATCTTTCATGATGCTTTCAACTAAAGCATCCAATGCTTACATACAAATCATCAAAAAAGCCTAGATCACAAGCCTTAAGGCTTCAATACCAAGGGATTCCCATGATTACAAGAAAAGCATATAATGCTTACAACCAAAGCATTCAAGGTGAGCTCCAAGCTTCAACCTTTGAACATGCAATCCCAAGCCTGCATGGATCCTAAAGGGGAATCCAAATGGATTAACAAATACATAGAATAATCATGCTATATATATAAAACTTACATGCGAGAGAATATGAGATAAAAATACAAAGGGAGAAATATGCCATCCTCCTTATGCCTTTACAAGTGGTAGACAAAGACATGTTTGTCTTCTTATGGAAGAGTCATAAGTGGATCAATAACTTACATAATATCTCATCCACCTTCATATGGATCTAAAATGGTGCCTCATTCCACTTGTGATACTATTCATCAAATAATAGACTTTTGTCTTCTACCTCCCAAGTGTACATAAGATCCAAGGGATGTTAAAATCAATTTTGTGACTTTTATAAACATAAAAATAATCAAGTTGCATGAGAAATGTGCTCTATTTCTTATCCCTTGTCTATTGTATTTCTCCAAGACCTCTCAACAAGATTGAAAGCACACACAAAAGCTATGGAGTAGGTGAGAGAGATTACCAAAAATCAAAGAGCATAAAATGATGTTCCTAATTAAATTTGGATATAGAATACAAAGGGAGAGGTACATATATAGGTGGGAGAGAGAGTGAAACCTCACATTCCAATGAATGTGGGACTAATCTTCCCAAATGACTGAAATGACCTTTAAGACCCTAAACAAGCATAATGAACCATGTAGACAAAACCTGTAGGATAAAAGTTTACACCAACACCCCCTTTAGCATAGCTTAGGTGGGATGGAGAATTGAGTCCCATCAATGAGCCTTGATGAGGTACCTAAGTACATAACAATCTCTCATAAAATATAGAAAATGAGAAAACCCATAGGAAAAACTCTCCCCAAAAAAGAGAGACATAGAAGAAGTGAAGAGGCTAGAAGCCCCCCTAAATATTATATTATTGCTAATGTAGACCACACAACCCAAGTATGCTCTTGATATTTTTGCTCAGTTTCACATGGCTGATTGTAAGCCATCTTTGACTTCCTTTCTACCAAGAGTCAAACTTAATGCTGATTATTCTACACCTTTGGTTAATGCCACTCGATATCAGCAACTTGTTGGCAGACTCATTTATCTAACTCACACTAGCCTCAATATTTCATTTGAAGTGGTATTTATCTCTAAATTCATGTAAGAACCCCATGAGCTGCAGTAAAAAGCATCTAAGAAGATCTCACACTACATTTAGGGCTCTTATAGATCTAAGATTTAGTACAAATTTAGAATAGAGGCTGACTTGGTTGGTTTTACAAATTTAGATTGTGTTGGTGATACTTAAAATCACAAGTCCACTTTAAGTTATAAGTTTTATTTGGGTTTTGGTCCCATCAGTTGGTCTAGCAACAAGTAAAATGCTATTCCTATATTATCCACAAAGATAGAGTATAGGGGAGTTGTTATCGTAGCTACTGAGGCTATTTAGCTTCACGAGATTCTATCTAAGTTTGACATTCCTTTTAGGTAGCCTAACATCATCTATTGTGATAACCATAGTACCATACAAATATGAAAGAATACAATTCAATACTAGCAAATAAACACATTGAGATTCACATGCATTTTATCTAGGAGTGTATTCATGGTCAGGGCATTGACTTGAGAGTTTTCTAGTCTTCAGAGTAGGTTGTAGATATCTTTACCAAACCTTTCATTGAAAGCAATTTTATTCATCTAAAATATCTTTTTGGGGTGTAGTCTATATTAGTAGCAACATCGTCTTTAGGGGGCCTTCTAGCCTCTTCACTTCTTATATGTCTCTCTTCTTGGGGGAAGTTTTCCCTATGGGTTTTCTTCTTTTCTCTACTTTATGAGAGATTGATATGTACTTGGGTACCTTATCATGGAATGAGGTACCCAAGTACAAAGGGACATAGATACATATATAGGTGAGAGAGAGAGAGTAAAACCCCACATTTTAGTGGATGTAGGACTAATCTTCCCAAATGACCCAAATGGCCTCTAAGACCCTAAACAAACATAATGAACCATGTAGACAAAACTCGTAGGATAAAAATCTACACCAACACCCCCTTTAAGCATAGCTTAGGTGGTCTAGATAATTGGGTCTCAACAATGAGGTGTAATAAGGTACCTAAGTACATAGTGATGATCCTAGTATCCTATAAAATATGAAGGATGTGTGCCTCCAAAAAAAAGAGAGAGAATGTAAGCATAAAATATTACATGGTGAATGCTATAGTAGGTCATTCTACAAAAAATATTATCTCTTCCTTTTGGAAGAAAGAAACCCGAGTTGTCAAACTACTGAATCCCACTCAAGTGGAATGTGTGTAGGAATCAAGATGTAAACCTCTAGAAAATGCTCAAATGTCTCCCTAACAGTGCTCGAATGTACCAAAGTTTGATCAAATATCATAGGAATAAAAGTAGAAGATGGCAAATAAAAATAATACAATGAAGGGGAGATAATATCCATAGAAGAAGATAGACATGGAACATTCACTGAAAGAATGTCCATAGAAAGAGGAGAGCAAGGCTCAAAAACTGTTAAAATTGAAGACTGATATGCAAATGAAACACTTAGATCTACAAGATGAATGTCCACAAGAACATATGAGTCATCGATGCTTTCAATGTGTGTACTCATACTGTAAATAGTAGAGTCCTTTGAAATGCAAGTTTGTGAAGGATCTAGAAGAGCAACAATCTACATAAGAATAGATGTAGAATTTGTAATGAGATAACTAAGGTATGGTATAATCTCATTTTGTAGTGGGGGATTGATAGAAGGAAAAGTGATGTCCACCATGTATATATCATCACAAGAAATAAAAGCATAAGGAGAGAGTATAATAGTCTCAAAAGAGATAATAGGAAGTGGGGGAGGAGGTGTGACATAAATCTCAGTAGGATCACTGAAAAGACTCTATAGTATACTCCATATAGTGCAAGAACACTCTATATATTCCATATGAAAATGAATATCCATGGAAACATGTAGTAATAGAGTGTAAAAAACCTTGTCACAAGTATTAGCCCACTTATCAAATCGAACAGGATCAGTGGGTGCAAAAATTTGTCCATCTAAGAATGGAATATAATTCTTGTGTGTGAGCAAGTGTTCCATATAAGCATGACACAAAGCATAATTTTCCTTCCCAAGAAGGACCACTAGTGTAGAATCAACCCTTATCTTTTAGAGTCTCTCAAATGGGGTTGACATGACTGAGAGAAGACACTAGGGAAGTGCACAACTGCATAGTACAAACTACAATGAACCCTTAAAACATGCTCATGAATGGGACATCAAACATAACCAAAAATATGTCCAAGTGAGCAATTAGTGATGGAGTGAGGGATAATGCACACTAAAACATGGTTATGTCAGACACATCCAAAAATGCATCCACATGTGAACAATTGGTGCATGAATTATAATGCATAAAATAATAGGGCCCATAACATAGGTATCCCCCCTAAATATGGCATTTTATACTTTAGTGTGTTTTACAATAAAAATATGATCCATGCATGGAAAATAAAAAAATATGAACTTTTGAAAAAGATGGCACTCAATTTAGAGCTATTGACCACAAGTTATTATAATATTACTTTCTTGTAAATAAGGCCTATTTAATATAACTTGTACTAAAATTTTAAAAATACTAAATAAATGAAAAGTAAGGTAGCCTTCTAGCTACTCATCAGAACCAACATGGAATAATGAACCTCGTCAAGTAATCAAATGTCATAAATAACCTCGCTCATACACCCCTATGTGCTTTTTACAGGAAAAGTCTTATTTGAAGGTGTTTTCATTAAAACTTAAAATTATTTTAGATAAAATTAAAACATCCTTTAATTTTTAATAACTTTAGAAATGAAAAAATAGCCATTTAAAAAATATTATAAAATTACATATTTTCCAAAACACGTTTAGGGCTAACTTAGGTTTTCATCTGTTTGACTTTGTAAATGAAGAGGAGAGATGGGCACGGCCAAGGTGCATGCACAAGTTAGGCAAGAGTAGAGTTTTGGGTGCCAATGGATTATGAGGCACAAAATTAAAATTATGACTTATATTTAGAGAGAGAAGACCACTTGGCTAGGTGCCACCATTAGAGGGAAAAGTAGCAAAAAACACAAGTCGGCCCTAAGGGAATAAGTTATTTATCTAACATCAATCAACACATCTAATAGTAGGAAAGACTCAGAAATCAGATCACAATTTTCGTGGTGCATAGTAAACATAAATTGCATATTAGAGCACTTCAAAATTTGAAAATAGAGGGGTAGATGAATTGGGTGAGTTGGATGAGTGGCCACATAACACTGGTCTTCAAAAATTTGTAGATACCCAACAAATAGGTAAGAAAGGAGTGTTTTAAGATACCACAATAGAAAAAAGCCTTTGTTTTTGTTGAAATGTACCTTAATACTGATTAACACTAAAAAATGGCACTTCTTTTGTAGAATAATGATGCCCTTACAAAAAAATGTCCCAGACCAAGAATTCAAGAAAAGGTGAACAATTATTGAGTGAAGCTCTAAAACCATGTCAAATTTCTACAAAACCTCTCAACAAGATTGAATGCACATATAAAAGCTATGGAGTAGTGATAGAGATTACTAAAAAATAAAGAGCAGAAAATGATATTCCTCATTAACTCTAGATGATCAATATAAAGGGAGAGAAATACATATATAGATAAGAGAGAGAGTGAAACCCCACATTCCAATGAATTCAGGACTAATCTTCCCAAATGACCTAAATGGCCTCTAAGACCCTAAGTAAGCATAATGAACTATGTAGACAAAACCCATAGGATAAAAGTCTACACCAACATTATCCACCACACTAAAAGCAATCATGTGTGACTCACCAAGGATAAAAACCCATGTGCCTTGGTGGCCCACTCCTTCCACATAATCCTTATCATAAGTAAGATGCTCTATGGGCCATGCCACATCACCAATAGCCACATCACCTTCTTGCATCATCATTTACATCACCTACCACATCACCCTAAATAGTGATAGTGAATGCCACCTCATCACCATGAATAGTGATCATGAATAGTGACTTCACACCTAACATGCACAAGTTAATTAAAATTAAAAATGACTAAAACTAATATTATCAAGTATTTGTGACCATATTTAGGTGTCTAAAAATGCATAGTTTATAATTTTTTCTTGGTGGTTGTGTGACTCCATTACTTTATTTTTTCAGCATTAAACTAGGTCAAGGAGGAGATTATTATATTCTGCATAATCTTCCCAATAAATTAGTGAGATGATGATACATGTATAATAGGAAGCATAAAATTCACACGTGAAAGAAAAACTAACATGTGAAACCCTAGTATAATAGGGATAGTCATAGGCAAACAGATACATCTAGGGCAAGAATATCATGATTAGGTCTGTATAGGATGCACCCACATACTGTAGGTCTTGTTTGAGAGTAATGAAAAGTTTCCAAATTTTAGGAGTAGGTTGTATATAGTTAGTGTAGTCAATTTACAATTTCAGATTATATAGGTGTGTTCATTCATTATCCCTTTATCATTTACATTGCTTAGCTTAGTTCTAGTATACTTTGGACTTGTTTATTTTGTATCCAACTATATAAACCTAAGTTATGTACTTTCCTTCATTATTCATAAATCTGTTTAATTGTTACTAGTTTATTACTTATTATGCATAAAAACTAGAATTGGGGTAAACAAGAGTGTGTCATCCTTGTTTGCTTCGTGTGCATATATAGGAACTATGTATCTAAGGTTGTGTTTTATTCTAAAAGGTTGTCTTTATTTCTTAGTCACAAATAGATTATAATACACGAGTTACGATGATTCTTCTTCTTATTTTGAAGTGGAAGTAGACATGCTGAAATTTCCTCAAATACTCAAAATAGCCATTTCTCTAACTCATGTTTCTTTTGGATCCATGTTGTAAATGTTTTAGTAACACCTTGTGGAGATAGAGGAGTAAACACAAGTGAAGGAAACAAATGTGACACATTTGGAACCATCCAGTGTTATTTTCCATTTGTTTCCTCACAATGTGCACACTCATATTCAACCAAATATGTATCATTTAATTATAAAATTAGTAAAAAATAGGTTAAATTGTAAAAAAATAAAAAAATGGCAAATTCAATAAAATAGTGATAAAATTCAAAAATATAGGGCAAACTATAAAAATCAAGGCCAATTTTGAAAACTATGACAATCTCAACAAATTAGGTATCTTTATAATTACAAAAAATGTAAAAATTAGGATTAAATAGAAAAACTTCAAAAATTTAAGGCAATTTTGATAAATGATGTAATTTTCTAGTTCTTCATAATTTTATGTAAATTTTGAAATATTTTGTAACATGTAAATCTTTTTATTTCCTCTATTTTTTATTTTTATTTTTTTATATAATTTATAGTTGTTGGGAGAATTAGTTAGCCAACTTAAGGGTAAACCTAAATTTGCTAACAAATTTAAAGTGGCCTATGATGAGCGTGGAAAATTATTTGGGGGTAAAATTTGGTTTATGACGTAATTATTTTTTATTTTTATTTTTAAATATATTTTGTAAAATTGTCTTATTTTTTTTACTCACCAAGCTTATACTTTTTAATTATTTATAGGGCCTTTTGTCATAAAGATCATCCTTGTAGAAGACTTATTGAGTAATGGGATAATTTTGAACTTCCAAGGCAACCAAACCAATAACAACTATTTATAGACACCTGAATTCACCAAGGGAAAATGGTGACCAATCCCATATGTATTTCTAGCTTAGAATAAATATAATCTAATATTGGTTTGGTATTTATGATTTTACTTTATGATATTTTAAACAGTTGTTTCATTGTGTTTTATGCAATGGAAGCTCCAAATCATCTAATAAGATTCAAATTCATCTATAAATTCCAACTATAAATGGGAAGATATTTACTATTGGGGTTCTCTTTCTTTAGGCGATGCTTATAGGCCCCAACCAACTTTAGACAATGCCTATGGGCCACAACTAACTTTAGGCAATGAGGGTGTTGACACTAGGATGCTTGGAGAGTGTATGACTCAGAGTGATTATTTGGGAGATGTTAATGAGGTCTAAGATAATGTACTTGAGCATGATGAACATGATGTTGCCTGGGTCCAATCATGACTTTATGACTTTATATGACTATTAATTTTATTATATTATTATGACATTTTATTTAATATTGTATTTAATTAATTTGTTATTATGTTATGACATGCTTAATTTATGTTTGCATTCAAATTCACTTAATAGTCACTATTACACTATTTTATTTTCTTATGTATAGTGTTACAATTGAGATTAAAATTATAATTACATAGCATACAAAAATTATAATTATATAATATAAGAAAATTATTTTATAATTAATAATATTAAATAGTTTTAATTAACTAAAAACAATTATATGTTTATTACAATTTAAAAAATGAAAGTCATACTTAGGTCACATTTTAAATCAACCTAGTTACAAACTTAAATTTTAGAATCATGGTTGAAATTAAAGTTTGAATCAATGTCACACTTAAAATTGCCTTAACATTGAATCTAGTTTAGCATTTATCATCGATCCTAGTGTCACACTTAAAGTAACTTATAGTTTGTTACGCCCTTAACCTATTCTACCTATGGATATGTGTTGCCGACTTGTGACTTATATAACCTTTCATAATATCTTGTCACATTTCTCTATGATTCTTATATTGTTAATAGGATTGGCCTATGGAATATCCATGCCTTAAGTAGAGTATACATATGAGGCAATGGTTAGTATTTGAGGATCATATCATGAATTATGTTATTATTTCATAATTTTGGAGGTTTCCCCCTTGAAATGGCTCAGACATATATATCAAATATTCTACCCTTTCATCAATTATTATTGTGGATCTACTTATTCTGATCATATTTATGCAATATATTATTCCAATGTTGTGAATAATCTAAGTAATTTAATTATAAATGGTATCAAAGTATTGATTTGGGCAAGTTTATGCAACATTTTTTGTTGGATTTGGTGTAGTTGTTATACTGAGAATCAAGAGATCAAAAATCATAACTTACAATCTATGAAGAATTTATTTTTTATCACTACAATATTGTTTGAAGTCTTTTTTATAGAAAAAGGACATTAATGGATTATCATAGGTTTTGAGGTGGTTCACCAAATTCATTAAAATGTGCAAAGCATGGTGAAGAAATTTGATCTAAATGTAGTAAAATGGGACATCATTAAGGTAAAATGGGGCATTGATTATGTGAACATTTAGTTGGAAACTATTCATGGGAAATTGACCACTCTTACGGATCATCTTCAACCCTATAATCCTCCATCAATCCATTCATGTTTTCTTAACTATAAAAATCAAAAATATAATAATGGTTTGAAGCACATGATGCTAAAAGTGGAAGTGCACAAATGTTATGGTAAGGATCCACTCACTTGGATCTATCAAACATAAATTTTATTTTATCTACATCATACCCCATGTGAATAATGTAACAACTCCACTGAGTTTGACTTAGAAAAATGTTTTTTTAAAAATTTAATCAATGTATTCTTTCATTATATTTCACCACAATAATCTAATTAGTGATCTGGATAACACACACTAAGTATCTTCATTATAAAATAAACATGTGACATCTATCTGCCACTGATCACTAGCATCATATGAAACAAAGCATAACTAAATATAGAAGGTAATTACAGATGTCCAACCATGGCTGGTACGAACATACAACCACTGTTGTCGATGCATAATAAATAAATAATTACATCTCATCAGGGATAATGTTTCAATAATAATAAATACAATACAATATACAAGATATAAAATACATGATTTCATAGAGCATGAGTTCCCTAAACTCTAATATCTGTAGAAATCTCAAGTTTAGTCTACAAAGAAGTACTACTATTGGGAGGGAAAGCTTCATTCAAACACTTTTACACTCCAACCATGGACCATTTATCCCCCACACAATCCCTCATCAGGGAATGTCCTTCCCTTTATAGATGAATATATAGTGATAGTGTAGGAATCCAAAGAGACAAGCTAGTACCCATGTATTGTATGATTTCTAAGAACATGTAGTGTACCATAATTTTTTTTGTTTTAATGTGATATCACACAAACATGTAAATCATACACATGAAATGACAAAGTCTAACTAACATTATTTTGGCCAAAGTTATCAATAGTTATTGATCTCTAGGATCAGTCAATTTTACACACACCACTTCATCAGATTAACTTCATTTGGCATTGTGATGCTATTAAGCTAGTGAATTCTATCTCACTACTTATATATTACCAACAATGTAAGATTTGGTTAATATAAATATAACCAATAGACTCATATAGATAAATTTCTACTAGCAGTCAAAACATGAATAATCAAAATGCATACATTTAATCTGTCAAACATATGAATGAATCTCCACAATATTATTTATCACATTAATAATAAGCAAACAAGTACAATTTATACCAATATATATATATATATATATATATATATATATATATATATATATATTAGACTGCATATTCTAATTTTTGTAAGTAGATTCAAATATAATATATACTATGATAAGCACAAATACCATAGTCCATCATCATTATGTATACTCTACTAAATTTTAAATAGTCAATCATAATAATTTCAAAGAAAGAAATAACTCATAATTCAAATTATACCTCATATGAACATAATCTTTTATTTATGTGACTTATTATACTTTTAGGAGGCTATATGTATATATTAATTTTTCATTCTTTAGGAATCTATAACTTAGTCTTTATAAATCAAAGAAACTATAAATTATAGGCACACATCATGATGCACTAATATATGATATTAATGTATAAGCACTTATACATATTAATTTACTCAATATGTACCATATACATGTTTTCAATATTGTATGTATATATATACCAGTAGTCAATCATATTATTTTCAAAAAATATGATAACTCTTAACCAAGTTATACCTTGTATGAACATAATTCAATCAGTTTATTATGTTTCTAAGAGACTGTATTCATATGGTTATAGTTTCCTACCTTCAGACTCCTATGACTTATGTTAATAATTCATTAACTATAAATATAGGCATATGACCCAATACACCAATATATGTTAAATATTTATATGAATACTTAAATCCATATGTAGATATATTTCCTTTATATATACCCCTATACATATTAATTGTATTCATACTATGTATTGCATACAAGCACCCATCAATATATAAATATTGTAAACATCAACAGTTATCTAAAATTCTAGACAATGTCTTCATATGATTTAAACAACTGTTATAGCTTTCCCATTCATAAGGTACAGTGATGGTATTTTATAAGATAAGGGATTCAATAATGTAATACTTCACTATAATTTTTATCCCTAACTAAATAAATTTTCACCCTAATGTATTTAAGATGCATATAACTCTGTATTCCTTAATCATCTTAATACAAATAGATTATATTAAGTAATATCACCATATCAATATTTTACTTCAATACCACATCTTGAAGATCATTTAAATACACTAAATTAATAGTATAATGGTGCTTTAATCTCGATACCTTATATAATAATGATAGTGATACACATATCATAATACAGTCTATAAAAAAGGTATAGTTCACATATTTAGATGAAATACATAGTGCACAAAATATTTAGTAATAATCGATACAAATACTAAGTTATTGTAGTAATATTTATACTCATAAATACTATTATCGACTACAAATACTAAGCTCAACTTATGATATTTGGTATTTGTATGCACATGCCATATAAACACATATAATAGAGAATATACCCACATTCCATAAGTTCACAGTAATTTTGTACGACACATAAATGCTCTAATTCCATAAGTTCACAAATACAAATACTAAGTTTGTCATGTTTATCTTGAATTGTTTATAGGCTAATGTGGGAATTACCTAGAATAACTCATTTACAGACTATTATCCTAAAATTAAATATCATATAGATCTACCTAAAATTTACCATAATAATCATGATAGTCTATTAGTAAAATGACAATAAGTTGTCTATAGTCAATAGTCTATCAAGTACACATAATAGATCTGCCTAAATTTTAATCATATCTAGAATATCCTCAAACTATAATATTTTCACAGAATGCTCCACAAATCTAATTAGACTATTAAGAAAATGTAAAACCAGATCGCTCCACTATATAAATCATTATATCACTCCACTAAAATTTAGTACGCCATATGTATATATAACTTAGTATATATGTACACAGATCACCCTTTATATATTAGGTAGTTTGTTGTACATATAACATCCATGATAAAATAATTATATTTATACAAAACACTAATGATATAGCTAATTATACATCACCAATAATTATATAGATCACTAAAAATAACAATACATATCACTAACAATTGTAATGATATTTCCAATAACAATGATGATTTATAACAATCACTCTAAGCATGATAATCTAGTGATCATAATAATTATAAATATAAATAGTTGTTTAACATATTTTATAATATGTCAAGCTTATTCATTAAGTATATATATATATATACAAATCATTATATTAGATCATTGTATACTCAACTTACATTTTGGACCTTAGAATGATTCGCCTATCTTCTTTTGTTAGACATCTAGACAGAGATGGGGCAATGTTCAAATTTATTAGTTCATTGTCTTTTAGATTTATATAGATTGCCTTTTATTATAAATTTTTTATGTTTTCCTAATTTATGGCTATTTATATAGAACTTAAGTATATTATAGTGAATATGTTAAAAAACTAACCTGTATTCATAACTGCAATGAATAACATATAGAATGACCAAACCATGACTTGGACAGAATGTGAACTCAGGAACTTAAAAATAACATAAGAATATCCTCAAATCAATTCAAATTAACCATCTGTAGTTTCATATCAATTTTTAAGCTCTAAATTCTAACCATTCCAAACGTGTGCTTAGATATATGATAAGAATCACACCTCATTCACATATATGGTCTGGGATGCTTAACTTCCTTGTGCAAGGTAATTTTGTGCTTCCCTATATGATTAAAAGCTTTTATACTGATTACCACCATAACCATCAACCTATTGCTTGCAGTCGCTCCAATTTTCATAGACCCTTGTTGATCTCCCATCAAGTATAGTGAAGTACTTTTGTGAACCTCCTGCCATTACTATTATATGCTGCTACTACTCAAAGATGATAATAATTTTGCTTTTCTTCTCTCTTTCACTAACAAAATTTTCTTTTTAGTTCTTTCTCCTCTTCTTTTTTTCTCCCCTCCTCCATGCCACATAGTTTTCCTTTTTTCTTTTCTTGCATATTTTTACTTCTTTTCTTGTTTTCTTTTTGTTTTATTCTTTTCCCCTAATATATCCTTTTAAATTATCTTTTTTTGGTATACATGTATTTTTATAAATATAAACTATAATTGATTTACTTGTTTTATTTCTTTTATGAGGTCTTTTTTTCTAATTACTTAATAATAATATGTCTTATTCTAGACAAATAATTATAATGACTTGACCAATATAAGGTCAATAATATTTTTTAAAATCAAAATGGTAAATAACATGTTATTATCCAAATCTAAATTATAACAATGTATTCATTGTTATCACTGTGCTACCTAGGTTATCTATGTCTTTTTTCATCTATTAAATCATATAATGATATTCTCGATATCATAAAGATAACCAACTAATATTACTAAGATAAGATGGTTAGCCTACATATGGTAGTACCAATATAATTCACATAAATTTACATTTTTGAAATTATTAACAATCATAAATATATTGACATGTCAAAATGCAATCACACGAGATTAAATCACCTAAGCATAGATATGGACTAGCACACACATATGCAATTATCTAAATGCATATAACATAATGAATGCATTAATTATAACCATTCAAACTATACATATAATGAGTACTATATAACATGGTTTGTGTAAGGTTCTAGCCATTCTTCTATCATCTCCCAACACCTCCATTTATGTCACCCTCTCTGATGATGCTCTCCTCTTTCATGATCCAAGGGATGAATCTCTCTTGTGTCCAATACATGACAAACAGGTAGCTAGTCCATAACATCATGACATGTATATCATAAAATACTATGAATAATAAGTCAACATGATCACAATGTAAAGAATATACACTACAACTAACTCATAACAATGCAAATTACGTAATCAAAGCAACATACATATGTCCCATAACAACATATGACTTATAACTAAATCAAATAATAATCAAATCCTATCACCAACTATAAATATTCATGGATACTCAAGTAAAATTTTTTAGTGAAAAATTGGGATATAACATCCTTCTCCCTAAAGTTTATCATCGTTCTCATGACACTTATTCAAATATAATTTCTAAATTAAAAACATTATTTAGTAGAAAGATAATCATAGTATAAAGCATTAAATCAAGAAAATAAATGTAGATATCATTTCTACAACTCATCGTAGTCCTCTGTAATAGCACTATCCTTAGAGTATTGGTCCCAAAAGACCTTGCATTATGGTATCTCCCTATTACGCAAACAAAGTTTGTGAGTGTCATTTATTCTTATTAGTTCTACCATGACCACCCTGAGGTCTAGAACCTACAAAGTATTCCTATTCAACACATGTGGATGATCAAATACATACTTTTTAAGATAAGAAACATGGAAGATATTATGAAACAAAGCTAGTAATGTTGTCAATTCAAGCCTATACGCTAGAGGATTGACCACTTCTAACACCTCAAAGGGTCCCACATCTCTTGATTACAATTTTTTTGGCTTCTCAATTTTAATCTTCAACCATAAGCACATGAAATCATCATAAAAACCAAAACAAATAGCTAGGGAGAGTTCCACAAAGTCTCTCAGCCCCTCTACACACCTCTCTAATCTAGAGAGTGTTTTTCTCATTCTGGAGAAAAGTTTTTATAGAACCTAACAAGAATGATGTGTATAAGTCAATATCATCACTGATCCATGTAGCTTATGATAAATATGACATGTTAATACTATCGCTACTCCACATAGCTCTTGACAAGTATGATAATGAATAGGAATTAGAAATAACACATTTCCAATGGATATAAAATCAAGGAATAAACATTCCTTAGTATACATAAGTATGATCATAAAACTAAATTTGACAAGTTCCCCTTGCCAAATCTTGGACTTGTCAAACTCCCCTTATTGTATCAAAACTCAGTAATTACTGAGTAAATATGAGACTAACTAAGATTCATTTCCATCTCTTAGTATTCACATTATTAATTCATCACTTGTCCCTTAGGTCTCCTTGACCTAATGATATCCAAAATATGCACATGATTTAATGAATCATAAATCCATACAAACATTCCCTAATTACATTAAATTTCCATTAGTCAAACCTAACTAGCATCAAATTTCACAACTTAACCCATCTCAGTTATATTCATAGTTAGGAAGAAATAATATTAAAATTAACATAACAAATAAAGTCCAAGGATCACACCCTCCTTACAAACTTATAAAGGGAACAAGTGAACAATGCCTCCTTGCTTAATCGACTTGTTACAATACATGTTATAAGCTTATCTCAACCCCTTAAACTAATAAGAGGTTCTGCACATCCTATTCCACACTCGTTCTAGGTGAAAGGTATATAAATAACTCATCAAAATAACATGTTTTAAGTAAGATGAGAATAATGCCAATATAATCAAAGGTGAACCATAACATAATGATTATAATTAACTTATAAATCTTAATCCATAACCAATATAAATTCAAGGTTCACCACTCCACGTGGTCAAAGTTCACAAGTTTAGATAAAGTAGCACATGAAAGTGTCAATCTAAAAAGCCACAAAGGAAAAGTAGTGAACTAACATCTCAACAAAAAAATTCTTAACTACCATCACATGGTATGAAGAAAACATCACAACCTAAGTTTTCAAAATCACTAAACACTTATCAAATCTATAACTGCAGTATTACAACCTATTTCCTCAATTGGAAGGAAAAATATTAACCTCATAGATGCATAAATCCAGTACATTACTACAAATTCTCTATCAACAAGAAGTAGAAGTCACTATCCCAAAAACTCTAGGAAATATGGTCAAAACAACATTTCAGAAACAAGTTTCCATTTAAGGGAACACTAAATCAACATCATGAAAATATGAATCCACTCAGTGGGATTATAATAATATCAAAGGAAGGTAAGAGAGTAAAAACTCACCTCTATGATAACTATGTGTGATGACACCTCTTCCTAATCCAAATAAACATATGGGGTGCTAATCCATCAATAAACTCCTAACACATAAGAATCCTCAATAAAGATAACTATACTCCACTACAAGGATAATTCCCACCATACTAGGTGGTGCCCATCCATAGGCAATCTTTTAGGATTCCCATTCCTAGGACTAATGTTCATAAGACATAAAACTCTATCTAAAATGCACATATTATTAAGTGAGAAACAATCCATGGTTTTTGAACACTCATAATACAAAACACAAGTGGTGAAGGTGACTTGATTACCAAGTAAATATGCCATCAATCTCAAGATGTTTGATCTAAGTGATCACAATTATTGTAGGAATCTCTTATTCATGACTCATGTAAAATACTATGCACTCACCTATCCAAACATTATATAAAACTATCACCATCAAGACACTCAATAAACTAACCCTTTAACACAATTAATGTACCACACAATATTTGATGGAATCAACCATCAATCCTCATCACTTCATAAAATAGGTCACATATGATTATGCCTTATCCTTTCCAAAATTCCCTTCTGTTATCTTGATGTTCCACACATTAGATGATTTAGTCAAATAGGTTCTTAGAAAAATTAGACCAAGAATCATGGATGTCTATTTCCTATAATAGTCATCAAACCATACATGAGGATATACTAAATCTCATAATTCTAATCATGGTGTAGCATGATTCTACATTGAAACACTACAAGTCCAAAATACACTTCACTTAACTAGTATAATACTATATGTGCTCTTACATATTGAGGGTTTTCCTACTCAGTGGGATGCTCTTTAGGTTTAGCCTAGTGTTCTTCCTCTTCATGGCCATGAACCTCCTACTCCAAGGCTAAATTTTGATCTCTGATTTCATTCATGGCTAAGAGAATCTGATCTAACTTTATTACTTACTCAATGGTAAATTGGTTAGGATCAAATGGAGGGTTATTTTCATTAACATTTGAAAGACCCTCTCCAAATACTATAACTTTCACCATTATCCTTTCTATTAAATAGAAGGATACAAAAATGCTAATAGATTGATTAGGTCCTAGATTTTGAGCCACAACTCTAATATCACATGTAGCAACGTCACTGAGTTTGACTTAGAAAAAAGTGATTTTTAAAATTTAATCAATGTATACTTTCATTATATTTCACCATGAGAATCTAATTAGTGATCCAGCTAACACACACTAAGTATCTTCACTATAAAATAAGCATGTGACATCTATCTATCACTGATCACTAGCATCATATGAAATAAATCATAACTAAATATAAAAAGTAATTATAGATGTCCAACCATGGCTAGTACAAACATACAACCAATATTATCAATGCACAATAAATAAATAATTACATCTCATTAGGGATAGTGTTTCAAAAATAATAAACACAATACAATGTACAAGATACAAGATACATGACTCCATGGAGCATAAGTTCCCCAAACTCTAGTATCTATGGCAATATCAAGTGTTGTCTCCAAATAAGTACTACTATGGTGAGGGAGAACATCATTCAAGCACTTTTCCACATCAACCATGGATTATCGATCCCTTGAATAATTCTACATCAAGGAATGGCCCTCCCTTCATGGATGAGTAGAGATAGTGATGATGTGGGAATCTAGTGAGACAATCTAGTACCCGTGTGATGTATGATTTTTTGGAATATGCAGTGTACCATAAATAAATTTATTCTAACATGATTTCACACAAATATGTAAATCATACACATGAAATGACAATATCTAACTAATATTACTTTGGTTAGATTTTTCAATAGTTATTGATCTCTAGGGTCAGTCAATTTCATACACACCACTTGATCATATTACCTTCATTTAACATTATGATATTAGTAAGATAGTGAAGTCTATCTCACTACTTACTCAATACCAACAATGCAAGATTTGGTTATTATAAATATAAACAACTTATTCATACAAATTTCTTCATACTAGTAGTCAAAACATACTAAACACAGGAATAATCAAAATGCACATATTTAGTCTGTTAAACTTTTGAATGAATCTCCACAATATTATTTATCACATGAATAATATGCAAACAAGTATAGTTTATACCAACTGGGTATAATATATATATTAGACTGCATATTTTAATTTCTATAAGTAGATTCAAATACATTATATAATATAATAAGCATAAATACCATAGTTCATCATCATTTTGTATACTCTACTCAATTTCAAAAAGTCAACCATAACGATTTTAGAGAAACAAATAAATCATAATCCAAGTTATACCTCATATGAACATAATCTTTTATTTATGTGACTTATTATAATTTTAGGAGGCTATATGCATATATTAGTTTTCTATTCTTCAAGAATCTATAACTTAGTCGTTATCAATCAAAGGAAATATAATTTATAAACACACATAACGATGCACTAATATATGTTATAAACATATAATCACTTGTACATATTAACTTACTCCTAATATGTATCGTATACAAGTTTTTAATACTCTGTGTGTGTGTGTACAAACACACACACAGAGTATTAAAAACTTGTATACGATACATATTAGGAGTAAGTTAATATGTACAAACACACACACACACACACACACACACACACACACACACACACAGACACAGACACAGAGTATTAAAAACTTGTATACGATACATATTATGAGTAAATTAATATGTACAAGTGATTATACATTTATAACATATATGACTGACTCTGTGTGTGTGTGTGTGTGTGTGTGTGTGTGTGTGTGTGTGTGTGTGTGTGTGTGTGTGTGTGTGTGTGTGTGTGTGTGTGTGTGTGTGTGTATACAGACACACACAAACACCAATAGTCAGTCATACTATTTTCAAATAATCTGATAACTCATAACCAAGTTATATCTTGTATGAACATAATTCAATCAATTTATTACATTACTAAGATATTATATTCATATGGTTATAGTGTCTTATCACTTGAACTCCTATGACTTATGTTAATAATTCATTAACTATAAATATATGCATATGACCTAATACACCCATATATGTTATATATTTATATGAATACTTAAATCCATGTGTAGGTATATTTCTTATATATACATGATTATACATATTAACTGTATTTATATTATGTATCACATACAAGAACCCATCAATATATAAATACTGTAAATGTTAACAATCATCTCAAATTCTAGAAAATGCCTTCATATGATTAAAACAACTATTATATATTTTCCATACATTGACAGTCTTTTGTAAGATAAGGGATTCAATAATGTAATACTTCACCATAGTTTTTATCCCTTACTAATTAAATTTTCACCCTGATGTATTCAAGACGTATATAACTCTGTATTCCTTAATCATCTTAATATGAATAGATTATATACGATTATATAATCATATCAATATTTTACTTCAATACCACATCTTGAAGATCATTTTAATACACTAAAGTAATAGTATAATGATGATTTAATCATGATACCTCATAGAATTATGATAGTGATACATGTATCATAATGCAGTCTACAAAAAAACATAGTTCACATATTTAAACTAAATACATAGTGCACAATATAACTATAGTTCTAATTAAGGTATTATTTATTCTAATTTTAATAAATATGGATGGATCATCAGCTCAACAAAGAATTTCATCATTAATCATATCATCTTCAAGGAATTCAAGGGTGGGTTTTTTGGAAGAAGAAATCATTTCAATGGCGTGAACCTATGTGGGTGGAAGACCATCAATAGGTAAATTAGATATCTAAGAATCATTATATGAGGGCTCTTCAATGTCTTGAAGTTTTTGCATAAGGAACTTCTGATGATAAGGATAATTTATGACCAATTACATGAGTGGAATTTTGCAATGTATATAATTAATCTCATCTAGGAAATGCCAATGAGGTTTGGAATAAGAATCAACATGAGGATTAGGTTTATTAAAAATGGTGTTATTTTTAGGAATGGAAGAAATAGGTTAAGGCTCTACTTGTGGAGATGGATCATCACTACGGGTTAGTTTTCAAGATGACAAAGGAGTAGTTGTAGTATCTTTAAGAATTTGTTCCTTGATAGAAGGATTCATACATTTGTTGAAGGGATCCTTGTGATCTAGCTTATGATGATAATTGACTTTATCCATGTTCACATATTGAGAATTAGTATAATATTTATTTTAACTAACATCAATAACACAAACATTTTCATTTGGATGTGTATGGGGATCAGAAGAATATTTTTGAGATTTTGTAGATTTGAAAAAAAAACTCTTTTGAGAAGCTTTAAGATAACAAGTATGATGAGTCTTGATCATAAAATCATGATCAAAATCATATCCTAACATGAAGGAAATTGCATTTTTTTTTATGTTCATGACATGTTTCATGAGAGTGACCAATATCGAGATGGAACCAACAATTGTTTTTAGGATCATACCATGATGGAGGTGGGGGTGGTAGAGAAATGAAAGGTTTTGATGGATGTAGTAACTTCATAATTTATGACATGTTCAAGGGTGGGTGTTAATATCATATCTGGTCCTTTCTATTTTGGTTTGAGGAGGCATAGAGTTTATATTTGGTAATGGTTATTGTGTTAGTTTAAATTTGGAAATAATCCTTGGTAAAACTATAAGGAGGTTCAAATTGAGTCATGAAAACATATTGCCATTTGCCTTGATTAAAGGCATCTTCAAGAGTTTAGGGAGATAAAATGTGAACCTTGTATTGAAGATAAGGTTTAAGATAAGTGATAAAGACTTTGAAAACATTATCATCACTCATGTTATGATCTTCTTTATGAAATAATGATTTCCATCATTTGATGAAGGTATGAGTAGATTCGTTAAGTAATTGTTTAACATTAATTAAATGGTTAAGGCTATTTTCACAAAGATTTGTGTGTTGAAAACTCTTAAATAGAGAATTGAATAAATCTTATAGTTGTAAAATGGAATGTCAAGGGAGTTGATTATACCATTATAAAGTATCTCCCATAAATGTTTTGACAAGAATTTTGGTAGTAACAAAGGTACTGATTTAGACCCATTCCTTGTAGAGATTACCAAAATATTTAAGGAAAATAGTTGGGTCATTAGTTTCATCATATGTAATAGTTGGAGAAATGTCTCCAATATCTCTAGATACGATAAATGGAGCTAAGGGTTCATTTTAAATATGTTGAAGGATTTTGTTATGCATAAGAGATTGAGGAATGATATTCCCATTGGCATCTCAAAGAGGAGGGGGAAGTTTTTTTATTATGTTGAGGCATGATGATGGGAGGTTGACTTTCCATTTGAAAGATATAGTTTTGCATTTGAATCATTTGGGACATGTTAATTTTTTGCATAACATTCATTTGTTCAATCATTAGGTAACAATTTGAGTTGTATCAATAGGTGGATTTTGATTACTAGTAAGTGGTGGAACCCTAGTATTGGTTGGAAGATAATTCCCCAAATTAGTGACAGGGGGATTCCATAGATTAGTGGTAGGAGGAATTCCTAGAGGAGGTTTCTAGGGTTAGTATCAATTGCTCCAATGGTGACGTAAGGAAGTTTGGATAAATTACCATCCATGTTAGAAGTATAAATGGTATTGTCATCAAGGTTTTTGAAGATATAGGAATCATTTGAGTCATCATTTTTGAGTGATTTGAACCATTTTATAATCAATATATATATATAGATATATATACATATATATACATATATATATATATATATATATATATATATATATATCTATATATACATATATACATATATATATATATATATATATATATATATATATATACATATATATATATATACACACACACACACATACATATATATATATATATATATATACATATACATATATACATATATATATATATATATATATATATATACATATACATATATATACATATATATATATATACATATATATATATATATATATATATACATATATATACATACATATATATATACATACATACATATATATACATACATACATATATATACATACATACATATATATACATACATACATACATATACATACATACATATATATATATATATATATATATATATATATATATATATATATATATATATATATATATATATATATATATATATATATGGTTGTGATTATTTACACCATGAAGTGTGATCTTCTTTGGTGGATAAAGTAAGTAGGAAAGAACAACCCATGTAAAATATAAATGGATTAAGACTGTCAAGAAAGATTCTAATAGGTTATTTCATTATGCTAATTGGATTGGAGAATTGATATATTATGCGGTTGATTACATAAAATGAACATTATTGGTCTAACATGATATAGTAGTTTTGATAGTAAATTTCAATGAACCATATCAACCAAAATAGATTAAATCAATTTTGGTTGAGAAAGTCAGTAGAAATAATGGAAATAAAATATAATATATCAATCATGGTCGATTTAGTTACATAGATAGAGATGTAAAAGGAATACTATATTGAGTCTGGTTAATGTAATCAGTAAAGGATAAGCTAAAACAATGATAAAAAGGTACTATATAGATCTTGGTTGATGTAGTTACATAGAGTGAAAGGTAAAATAAATACTATATCAAGATTAGTCAATATAGTGAGTAAATGAAATGTTGAAACAATCAGCATAAAATGCACTGTATAATCATGGTTGATGTAGTTACACAGGCTAAAAGGTTGAGATAAGATTATATCGAGCTTGATCGATGTAATTAGATCTAGGAATTTTTTTAATAATATTACAAATAAATTATATTTATATTGGTCGATACAATATGAGAAACATAAGCAAAGGAATAGTAAATTTAATAGACTATATCAAACCTAGTCAATGTAATCTACTCACACTCAGACAACTATTTCAATGTTGGTTGATGTAGTTAGAATGCATAACATAGAAATGTATCGACGCTAGCTAATATAGTCTACAATATAGAATATAATAACAAATAAAAAATTATAAATTTAACAATTTTTACTAATTATTTATCTAAAATGAAGATCAAGTAGATGTATTAAAAGGATGTAACTTATTTGTAATCTGTCAGATATACTTGTTTGTAGGTTGGATAATGTCAACCCAATATTTAAAAGCACTGACTATGGAAGAAGTATTATACCCATAACCAACTAAACCTAGTTTTGAGGGTAAGTTGAGAGTAATTTTTTGATGTTAGCCACTATGTGATGCACTAAAGAATCAGATGAATGACTAGCTTACTAAGGTTTGATTTTAAAAAGGTGAACCTAGGCGTTCCTATGTATCATGAAGTACATGGAAACTGAATTCAATGTTTAACTTCATGTTATGTCTATGACTATTAGATAGATCCCCTCACACCATGATGTATGTAAATAATATACAAGGATTGTAAATATAACATTGCATAACCCTTCACGACAGTAGCTAAGTAGTTTAAAAACTATTGAAACATTATTTTTAAGGAAATCTAAACAAAGAGAAAATAAAAGTCAACAATCAATGTTGGGGTTCAATTTACAATAATCAATGAATTGAAATAAATAGGAAATCAACTTAAAAGGAAATGTTTGGTTAATTAATGAAAATAAAGGTTAATTTTCCTTACTTATGATGGAAAATGAAAGCACACAAAACTATATTGATGCATGCTGATTTAGTTATTCACATATTATAGAACTGTATTAACACTTATTGATACAGTCTATACAGATATAGCTAAAATTAAGAAGAATAAACTAGATTGGATAGGGTTGATATATTTTTACAAATATTATAAACACATAACTTTATTAGCTAGGGTCAATATAGTTTGACAGAGAGATAAGATAAGTTTATAACTAAATCAAATGGGTTGATATAGTTATCTGAGTAAAATAATTTTTGATGGAATTAATAATTTTACTATAGAACTAAATATAGTTGTGTAAATAAGTTGATTATAAAATGAATAAATAGAACGGATTCCCAGGTCAAAGAAGAGAGTGGATGGACACGTGAGATGAAAGGCCAGGGTATATGGTCTTGAGCAGGCCACATGGCAATGGAGGTTTGACAGGTGGATGACAAAGCAGGGCTTTAGTCAAGGTCATGGTAACCATTGTGTGTTCTTTACCAGGTTAGATAATATTAGCTACATTATCCTGTTATTGTATGTAGTATGGATGCTTGTTACAGGGTCACACATGCAGGGAGTTTTTGAGCTAAAGGTAAAGTTAGTTTAGAGGTATGTCATGGAGAATCTAGGAGCAACAAGATTCTTTGGCATGAGTTTTCTTAGAGACAGGAAGGTCACAGGTTGATGTTGTCTCAGGATGATTGTGTGAATAAGGTAGTGGCGAGGTTCAGGATGCAGGATGCAGAACCAATTAGCACACCTATGGAAGGACGGTTAACAGAGTAGTGTCCCCAATCACATGATGAGGTTAAGTACATGTGTACTAGACCTGAGTTTTTCCAAGTAGTGGGAGTTGTCAGTGAGTTTGTGGTCAATATGGGAAAGAATCACTGGAGGGCAGTTTAGTGGAGTCTCAGGTCTCTGAGAGGGACTAGCAGTAGGTATACATGTGATGCAGGGTCAAGCACTTCTCTACATGGGTATGTAGAATCAGATATGACAGGTTATTTGGTTGATAGGTGTTGGACCACAGGTTGTGTGGTGGTTGGTATTCAAGATTGATCTTGAAGAGGAATACAAGCCCAAAGAAACAAATTAGGTGGTGTACAGGTACAGGTACAGGTGTAGTTATTTATCTCCAAGTGGGAGATTATTAGGTTGTGGAGCTAAAAGCTTCACTGATGCAAATGGAGGAGGATGCTGAGTTGCAGAGCAACTGACGCCGGTCTGATCAACCAACTTCGGTCATATACAGTGTAAAATGCAGCTGACATCGACAGGGATCGGCTGATGTCGGTCATCCCCAGTCAGACAGGGACCAACGTCGGTCACCTGTACATTCCAGAACTATTTTTTGCATGAATAGTTAGTTTGTTAAACGACTAGTTTGCATGTTAAAGGCTAATTATAGTCTTGAGTTACGTGTCTAATTATTTTAATTAAGAAAGTCTAATTATTATTTGCATGAGGTCTATTTAAGAGATTCATGGGCTTTTTTGTAATTAAGGCAAGAAAGAATTTCTTCCAGTTGTAGGATCTTGGTCAGCAGGTGTGTAAGGCCACGTTTGGAGATCTACATGTGTAAGTAAGATTAGGTTGATTTGTAGGTTGTTGCAAGATTAAGGAGATCTAATTGAAGTACTTTTGAGTGCTTAGAACTGGCAATGTTGAGACTGACTGGTTAGAGGTGAACAACAATTCTATATGTGAGTTGTTTGTTGTGACCATAATTGAGAGAGAGCTTTGAGGGAAGATTACTGAAAGTCCAAGAGGTGTGGGAAGCTTCAGAGGTGGAAGAAGAGTGTGGCAACTTCTTTATTGTATTTCCTTCTGAAGAGTATTAATACAAGATTGTGTATTGTCTCTCAAATTCTGTATTGTTTTTGTTTCTAGTTACTTATTGCTTCTGGTTTAATTCCACGTATTTAGTTGCTTGGTAATCAGTTGTGCTTCCATGGGTTCCTAACTTATGTGAAAAATTTAAAATCACACATAAATTTTCCATACCATATCATACTTACTGTAATGATCAAGTTGAATCCACTAAAAAAATATTAACAATGTCTTAATAAATACTATTTTCGATTCTCACTTTGAATAGCATCTCAAGCTTTATCCTACACTTTGGGCTTATCATATTAGAATTTGTTTTTCCACTGGGGCAACTCTTTTCTCATTAGTATATGGTTCTGAGATTTTCTTACCACTATAATTTGAGTTACCTTCCTTGTGAATTTATCTTCATGGCATCATTATTGATCAAGAGCTAAGGGAAGATCATATTCATCCTTATATTTAATTGATGAACAATGTATGGGTCCACATAATCACCAATACAAATATTACATCACTAAACAACATACTTTTTTTTTTCAAAATCTATACCTTTAATGTTGGAGACTGTAGAGTAAAATTTTTTACTCTACGTTGTATTCTGATTCTCAGTTGCGCACTATAGTTTTGTTCCCACATACCTTGGTCGTGGCAGCAAAAGTTTTGAAATAGAGCGCAGGTTTATTTCTTTTGATTCATTTTCCATCTAAGTGTCGAAGGGCAGCAGAAGCTGGCCAAGTGGAGTCGTTTGAGGCACCTTTCCTAACTTTCAAGACAGCCATAGAATGTGCCACATATCCAATAGCAACTCAGTGGAACGCATCACGTGTCAACATTTGCATCTCATATCGGCACCCACATTTCATTCTATTTTTTTCAACAAGCTAAGTAGCAGGAAGAAGCGGAAAGTGCCAGGTGGTAGTCACGGAAGGCCCTGGACTACATTTTTAGAGGAAAGCAAAAGTCACCACGTGTTGGCATTCGAGAGACAGTCAGTTCAATGCTTAGGTTCAATGCCTTAGTTCAACATTTTTTGGTTCAATGCCTCGATTAATGTGTAAATGGTGCATAGTGTTGAACCATTGAACCATTTAACCATTTTGGTTCATCGGCCAATTCAAGGGAGTGTCCAAAAAACTAAAGGGGTCGAGTAGCTTTTCAGAAGGCAAAAAGGCATCGTTTCATTTTGTTTAAGTGCTAAAGAATAGTGGAGGCTGCCAAGTGTCACTTTCTGAGCCCCTTTCTACTCCATTCCTGAAAGAAGCGAAAGACACCACATACCCCTAGTAGGAGAAGCAGAAGATGCCACGTGTCTTCCCAAGAACTATGGAGGCCACCACGTGTCAATTTTTGAGAGATCATCTTCAAGATTCATTGCTAAATAAAGATTATGGTGGGTCTCAAGGGTTATTTTAGAGGTCTACGGAAGCTACCAAGTGTCACCATCTGTAGGAGCCTAATCTGTGCCCTGAATAAGTTTACAACATAGCTAAAGGGAAAGTGAAAAGAGCCACGTGTCTTCGATAAATTAGGTAGAAAGTGCCAAGTGTCATTCTTCGGTGCGTTCTAAGTACTAAGAAGATTTTCAAGGAATTGACTAAGTGTTCTCTTCCATTTTAATAGGGCAGAGTGTTTTGTGTATCTATTTTAGCAAACGAGCTAGGGGTGAACTCAGCAAGAGTTATTTCTGGTAGGTGGAGCAGTTCACCAAGTAGATTTTTGGGGACTGCAAACATTAAAAGGGGTCATCTATTTGTTCCCTATAAGTGGAGGTAGAATAGACAATTATGCAGCTAAGCAGGTGATGGAATGAGGAAATTCAAGCATAAAAGGAGGTACTAGACATGAATCAACATGTCATAGTTAGTGCAGCCACCCCACCCCAGCATGGCCCTTCTTGATAAGACCAGGATACATCCAAGGCATTGAAGGCACTGAATTCCACACTATCTTATCTACAAAATTTGAGGCTATAAAAAAGGGAGGACATGAGATAAAAAAGGAGGGAATTATTGTAACAAGTTTAGACTGACTAGAGCTCATGACTAAGTAATATCATTTGCTTTTGTTTCATTTTATTGAGTTGTTAAGTTGATGTAACTGTGCATGTTTTTGTGCCTTTTATGTGGCTGAAAAATTAAGAAGATTGAAATCTATGCCATTGTTGATATTATCTATGTCAATTGCAAAAGTAGTCTATACTGTAGATTTTCTAAAGTTGTGATTAGGAATGTCATTTGCTTTTGTCTCATTTTCTTGAGTCGGAATTTCTACATAACTGTATGTGTTTCTGTGCCTCTTATGTGATTGGAATATTCTTATAAGAAGATTGAACCCTATGCCTTTGTTGACATTTTCTGTATCTCAGCAAAATAAGTCTCTGTTGTGAGCCTCTATTTCTATTATTTCAATCTTTTACATTGATCATGCACTTGTTTGCTCTTAAATGTAAATGAATCCTACTTATAGTCTCACTGTGCTCAAGATTAGGATCAAAATTACACTCAGGCACATCGCCATAGTTAGGTTTCATTTATTGCATTTGCATTTTTGTTTAATTTTCTATCCTTTTCCCCCACACTTGATACAAAAGAAGAGACCAGGTTCTTTAAAATCTGGAGGTTGTTTCAAGTCGCAATATCCCATAGCTTGAAACTTCCCATTGTTGTTTATTAGAATCAAGCACAATTTTAAACATCAATAGAGACTTGGTGCTTAAGCTAGATTACACACATGATAAAGAAGGCTAGTACACCCAAAAGTGGTGGGGTGCTTACCTAGTCAAATAAATTCTTAGACATAATACTTATACATTACAAACTAATGAAGGACACATCTTCAACAAACTAACTAATGCTCAATTTTTGAATAAGTAATTTGCTTGATTAAATGTTCTTTTTGTATTGCTCTTCTAGTATGCTTTAATTGCATGTTGGTACTTAGTATTATATATACTCTAGAGCTAACACTTATTTTATGTCTTTTTTAGACTTTCTATTGTGCAACATAACATCAACATCACTTCTTTACACACTTTCAAGTTTCTCTTTTTACACATTAGCCTTAGTTCTTAACTTTATTCTTTTGGTATTTTTGTATTTTTAACACCACTTGGTTTTAAGTGTATGATTTTGAATCAAAAGACCTAAGATATGTTTAGGCACTTTTCACAAATGATCATTCTCTTCATAGATTACTTTTGATCCCTACCTTAGCTACATGTGTTCCTTGAATGATAAGGAAATGGTATATATTTGCATTTTACTACACTTAGATTCAGTCATGTTATTTCATGGTAAAAATCTAAATAGTCTATATACATGTCTTCATACATATATACCATTCTCACAATGATGATTCATGCCTACCTGTCATCGTACCATCTTCATTAAAACATTTTTTATGATTTAGGGAAATCCAATTATTCTATACTTATTTTCATCACCCACTAATTCACATCATTTTGGACATACCAAGGTTAGTTTCAAGACCATACTCTTTTCTCTTAGACACCATGGTCTTTAGGTTCTCTTCTCTAACCATAAAGTGTAAGTTATCCTATGATAGTCATTTTTAGCACCCATGCTTAGTTTTATAAATCTATATGGGGAGGAACAAAAAAATAAAAAATAGTTTTAAAACATATTTCTTGAAATTCAGATCACACCAAAAGATGTCATATTTATTTGGCACATCTCCTATCTTAGTCAAAGATCAAACTGTCAAATTGGCCTCATGATAGAGTTGAAATCCATTGAAGTGTAGTAGGATGGTAGACTAGGGTAGGAGGTCTCATATATAATACACTATCTCATGCCACCTAATTTCTCATGTAAGTACCCCAATATTCTTAGTAGACCAATGGATCTGTAAGGGGTCCTGATGAATAGGGAACATGTTGTGGGAAGTTAGGTTCATTTTAATTTTCATGCATACCAACCTTTATGGGATGATACTTATATTTCACTAGTCATCCCAATCTTACATGGTTTGGTTGAACTCTCTATAGGTCATTAATGTCAAATGTCTCTTAGTCTCACCAAATTGATATGAGTGTCTTGTTTCTGGTAAAGACTATGTTTTCACCTTGACACTACTCTATTTCCCCCACCACCCATTTGATTTCCTCCCTTAGAAGGGATGTTTTTTTTAAATTTTTTTTCATAGCTTATGCAATTCCTATTCTCCATTTATCTTTCAAAATGTTTATAATATGACAATTATTAGTTTATCTATCACTAGAATAGAAGTTGAAACTTTAAGTTGTCTCAAAATGTTCTCTTGGTTATTTCCTTATCTTTATTAGATATTCATTAGTTATGTTTAGGACTTTGACTTCCTATTTACCTTTTTTTGGGCCATTTTGTCCCATTTTATAATTAATTATTATTTTTCATCTTTGATTCATTATGGATTGTTACTTCTATTTCATCGGTGTTAGTATTTTCTATTATTCCATCTTTGATTGAGTATGGATTGTTATTTCTCTTCCATTGATGTTGATTATTATTTTATTTTAAAAATCCTTGATTATAATCTAGATTATTACTTTTATACATTGGATTTCATGATTGGGTCTTTCAGTGATGCAAAGCTCTTCTCACTAGCCTACAATTTTCCTTCTCTTATTTGCAAACTTGCAAATCTTGTCAATCTTCCTTCATCAATACTCAGTCTATCTTGTCCAAAATGGACTAATCTAAATTCCTTATTTGTCAAATTTTTCAAACATACATATAAATATATTCACACTTTTCATTTCAACCATCTTAACCTTCCTTTATCATTCTTCATAGACAAATTCTCTTAATGTCTTGTTTCACTAATCTTTTTTTGTTTGTCAATATACGTTCACAATTTATTTGAATACATTAATAGTCAGAGATTCTTAAAACATGCTTATTAAAATTTCAATTAACAATCTTCACTCATTCTATACCATCCATAATACTTTAAGACTACACTTCATAACTCTACTTATTCCTTGCATACTCCTTGTAGCCCTTCTATAAGCATTAAATGTAAAGCACAGAAAAATACACTCACTTTTAGGCATCAAAAAATTAATTCTTTATTCTCATATCAAAATATACATGTTTGAGAAATTTGGAGTTCTAACTCTTCACATAAGTTCATTCGCTCTCTTTAGGCTTAAAGAAATAGGTCTCTATTAGGCATATTACCACTTAGTCTTCAATAAACCATACTTGAAAAGCCATACACACTCAAAAAATGTAAAAATCCATTAGAGTACCCTCAAAATAGGTATACTAATTTTTTTTGGAACTTTTGTATGGTTATAATATTTTTTATACACCAAACCTTAGACCTAGGGTTTTTAGGCCACTGTCAGGGCCAAAAGCCTATAAAAAGGCATATCTTCCATCATATGAGGTTTCAAAATCTTAAATCACCTTGATTTTGGTCTATCTAGACCATATGCACATTACTCAATCCTTAGACAACACTCATCAAGCCCTTTATCATGTGTTCAACATAATTTATACTTGATTGAGTCAAAGGAATGATAGGTTACAAGTCTGGAAATCTTGTTTAGATGAGCAAAGCACATAACAAGGTAACAAAGGTCTGATAAAAACCCTCTACACCTTTTAATATATTATCTCAATAAATTCAAATCTTGGATCATCAATGTAAATACCTCTTTCTTATAAGGGACTTCCAATACACATAGTTTTGACAAACTCTGTCATCTACAGGAATAGGGTTCACTCCAGATTATGAATCAATGATTGTGTTGATTTATTTAGGATATTTTCACTCCCCAAAAAACTCTCATACACTTTAAAATATTTGTGAACATACCAATTTAATGTATACAATATCAACACACAATATACATATTAAGCCAAAGGCATAAAATATGGTTCATACAACTATTCTCACTTAGCAAACAAGGTACCTATGTTTGGTTAGCAACTCACCAATCTTATATTTAATATAGAACTTGCTTGAAACCATAAGACATTTTAGCATTCAATTCACTAAATCCTTCACAAACATTCTTATAAAATAAATCCTTCTCATTAACCAAAGCTTTCTCATAGTGCATAAACATAGTAACACATAACAAAGTAGGGTAAATAGATTAGTCATGCAAATACCATCATTATTATATTCAAATTAAAGATTCAATTCAATATTAACAAGGACATAAATAGTCCATTATCCCATCATGGATTTGGTAGACCTTCCTTCTTATCTCAACCTTGTTTGCCCATGTTTTCTTCATCTAATCTCTTTTCTATAAACTTATTTACACTATATATCATTCTATCTAAACTAAAATCCTAAAGACATGCTTAATAACTATTTCTTGATAAAGAAACTCTTCTACATTTTCCAAACTCACGTAGGGTGGTGTATATCAAGACTGCCACCTTACACTATCAACATGACTTATGACTTCTAACCACTATTAGGACCTTTACTAAGATCACAAGGTCCATTAAAACATTGTTTGAATAATTACATACATTTATGACTCACTTAACCCACCTAAACCCTCTAAACACACTCTCAACTCCTCATTATACGCTTGAAAAATCAAATTAGAAAAAGGTGGGAAACTCCAAGTTCAAATTTAACTCACTGTCATGGCTCTAAATCACATCCAAGTTCATGTTTTTGACATTCCTAAGATGCCCCTAAATCATTCAATCCTTAGTAGCCTTGGCTTTTTATTACCTGATTTTCCCTCTTTTCTATCATTTATCCTGGTCATTTTTCCTAACTTAGCCTTTGCCATCCTAGCATGCTAATTTCCCAAATACGTAAATCTGTCATGAAAATTTCCATTTACTTTGGTTTTATTTATATTATTATTTTTACTCTCTAGCCTTATGTCCCTAGGGGTTATCCAATGAAGTTACTACGTCATCCACGATCAAGACTATAAATACAACATGTGACCATTCAACAATAAAGGTAGTTCAAGTTATGTACATGGTACTTTCAATTATTTCAATACCAACATTATTTTTAATATTTAATTTTGAGTTAGCTTAGTTGGTGTTGCTATTTTATTTATCGAAGCACCATCTCATGATACACTCTGGTAACATGTGATAAGCTTTGAGTGGGGAATATGTATACACACAATATTTTTTTGGATTTATCATTTACTGATACTTTCTCTCTTGTATCAACCTATCAAGCTTCAATCTTCCTAAGTACATACCTTAAAAGGTGCACTAGGAAATGGGTGGGTATACTGATGGTGCTTCGTGAGAGATATTATTGTTTATCTATCATGCATATATCCACTAAACTTATCTCAAAGTTGATCCCTTAATAATTATTCCTCCTTATAACTCATAACTTTACCAAGACCCATATTTTCTAACTATATTGTCTCGAATCGATGTAGCATTTTCCAATTCCCACAAAACTTCAAACTAATTCATCCCAATTCAATGTCATTCAAAAGTTAATGTAGATGCCTCATAACTAAATTGGCCCTAAATGACCTAGTTTGAGGTTAAAACATCATATTTTCAACTACATCAAGGCTAGCCAATGGCATCAACTATAAATTTAGGAAGGGTTACGATCATCCATCACTATAAATTCAAGTCCCCATTTAAATCCAAAAAGAAAAACATTAATTTTTGCATTGTCATTACTCACAATTCTACTTAATTCTACACTTAGAGAAGTCATTACTTAGATCTTTTTTTAGAGGGAAAAAAATGTATTATGGAATTTTGGATGCAATAGGAGAAGTCATTTTTAGCATAGAGTTTGATTCAACCTTTGTGATCCTTAAAAGTACAACAATCTCTTGAAAAACACCATTTGCCAAGGGGGTGATTGAGGCTCGAAATGTATTGTTCAAAGTAATTACATTATAACTCTAGATCTTTTTATTTGATACATAGAAGTTGGATAATTACTAGCTTAAATAAATGTATAACTCCTTTTTTGAATCTTCTCTACACTTATACTTAATGTGGCTATAGGGTTTTTTAAACTTTCCATTTCCCACCTTAGGTAACCAAGGCCCTCACTTGCCTATCATGGTGTCTTATCCTTTTTCATTTATTTTTAGCCATCCCTTTTATTTGTGTTGCTAGCTTAACAATATATATTATATTAATTCCAATATTAGAATACCTAGTTAGAGTTATTTCATTATATTGACTATATAGAGACTTTGAAATCCTCTCCATTGATGTTGTGTAATAAGTGCTCCACTTTTTAGGTTTAACTAATCTATTTGGTCATATATCGATACATTAAGTATTAAGGGGCTCTATTTGATTTACAATATTTGAGTCTAGATCTCTTAGATATGATAATTTATGGGTTAATCCTATCTCATTGCATACATATTGCTTTAAAAAACAAAGCCCTTAATTGGGAAAAACTTTAAATAAATTATTTTGCAAGTCCATCTCACTGTGTTTTTCCCATTTAGGATATGAGTTTGGAAAAAAATTATGATGCTTGGGTTTTTATTGGTTTTATGGTTCACTCAACTAACAATGATATAAATTTGTCAACAAATGGATAAATCACCATTAAGATGGTTATTTTCCTCTACTTTTGAGAGGGGAAAATCATGTTTTTGGTGTTTTGTGTACTTTTAATTAGAAATCACAAAAAGGAAACAAAATTTGGAAATGGTAGAAGTTAAAAAATTGATAAAAAAGGATGGGATGGAGGTGAAGATGAGAAAATCATGGAAAAATAAACTCATAGAACCATTGGAATAACTTGAATTTAAATGAAGTGGCTAGATAATCTTCCATTTACATGAAAATAAGATTAGGATCAACATATTTTTGGGAATAAAATGGCTTTCCTGGAAGCACAAAATATCCTCAAAACTTAGACCTTTGATATTCTTGTAACCACGTTTCCTATTCTATTTTTATAATCACTTTTCACTTTTCAATAAAGTGACTTAAATATTACAAAAAAGATAATATATTTACTTAAATAAGGCATCAAATGGGCCCACTAAGCTTTATATATTGGGTAGTGGAGTCTAGAAATAGTATGAACACTTATTCATATTCCCACTATTTATGTGCCATACATTAACATTTGAAACTAGGTCCTACAAAGGGAAATTTGACTAAAAGTTGAGGAGTGAACCCATTTTTAAAAGATTATGAGGATAAAATATTTCACATCATTAGATTTCCCATTAAAATACATTTCCATCACTTTAAATGGAAGTCCCAATGGAGTCTAGATGTGAAAGATATGACAAAACAAATAATTTGCAACTGATTCACCCATGTATTATTAGAAGGACATTTTTTTCTCTTTGTTTTCCAGCTAAAAATTTCATCTAGGGATCAAATAGTTCATATCATTGGGTTGTTTGTTTCAAGATATTTCCAACAATTTTAATGGGATTCAAAACATAGTCCATATGTAAAATATATAGAAAAACATGAATCTACATTTTTTTCCTTTGTATTTTAGCACATTTTAAAGACTAGCACACCTAATGTGCTTAGTGATCTACATGTCCAACATGCCTGCAAGGTTAGGCCAACCTAACTCTAAAGTTTTATATCTCCAGTTGGATTTTACATAAAATATATGAATTTTGGAAATTGGATCATTTGGACAAAGATGATCCTTGGGAAAATAACTTTCTAATGCATCAAACAAGAATCAAAATAGAGTCTGGATGTGAAATATATGACAAAACAAAAGAATTGCACCTACCACACACTCGAGGTGAAAATGGCACTTGGGTTATCCAATTAGATTTTATATAAAATCCATGATGTTTGGGCCTCTTATACTTTATAAAAAATTATCCTTTCAATAAAACCTTTTAGACACTTGAAATAAGATACAAAATGGAGTCTAGATGTGAAAGATATGATAAAATAGAAAAATTGCACCTGTCACACACTTGAGTTGTGAGTGGTACCTGATTTCTCTGGTTGAATTTTATACAAAATATATTAAGTTTGCAACTTTGAGACTTTGGAAAAAATGTGATCCTCTAGATAATATATTTCAAATTCATCAAATGATAACTAAAATAGAGTTTAGATGTGAAATATATGACAAAATAGAATAGTTGCACCTACCACTCACCTGAGGTGTGATGTTATTTGATTTATCTAGTTGGATTTTACATAAAATCTATGGAATTTTTGCCTTTGATACTTTAGACAAAGATGATCATTTTGAAAATACATTTCTAATTCTTCAAATGAGATTCAAAATAGAGTTTGTATATGAAAGATATGATTAAATGGAAGAATTATACCTATCGTGCACTTGAGGTGTGAATAATACTTGATTTATTCAATTGGATTTTAAATAAAATATATGAAGTTTTGGCCTCTAATAATTTAAACAAAGATGATACTTTGGATTATATTTCCAATGCTATGAACAAGAGCTAAAATGGAGTTTGAATGTTAATGTTATGACAAACTAGAAGAATTGCACCTATAGCACACTTAAGGTAAAAATTATACTTGATTCTATTGGTTTTTAGGGTAAGTGAAGGGAATTGGTGGTTAAAAATGGGGTCTTAAGTGAACATTTTTTTTCTAAAAATTTGAGAAACCTCAACTTATTAGATTATTTGAGATGAGTACACTCAAAATGTGAAGATGGTATAAGAAAAGGAATTGTAGCATTTTGAATTTAGTTTATAAAATATTATTTTTTCTATGAAAATGGTGAAGTAAAAGTAGGGAAAACATATCAAATTCAAAAAGTAACTATATTTTTTTGAGAAAAACATAGTTGATAGTCGATCATGCACCCCCTCATTTTTTAAGAGTAGTTTAGTATTTTTTGAAACCCTTTGGTGTAAAGTTAGATATGAACATCTAGTTTGCAAGCTATATCAATTTTTTATTTTTTTAAATAATATTTATTTTTATTAATTTTACAATTAATTAGACCTTGATAATTGATTAAAATATGGATAGTCAACTGTGTACCATCCCTGCTACCCAAAAAAATGAAAAATATTATTTTTTTAAATAGGTAGGCCTAGTTTACAAGCATATAATTATGTCTACATTTGGATGAATGAAATGAAAGATATATAATAAAATATAGATATGTATAGTTGCAACATATAATTTCATAAAATATACATGCTTAGAAATCAATATAGATAGAAACCATAAAACAATCAAAAAATTATAAAAAAATTATATTTGGAAAGTGGAGAGTGTGTTCGACATAATAATAATAATAATAATAATAATAATTTTAAGAAATGTTTTGATGAAATTCATAGTGTTTATCATGGAAAAAGCTATCTTTTTAATTTTTAGGAAAAAAAAATGTAGATTCATTTGCATGTGTAGGTCTAGGCCTCAGGCTTGAGAATCCAAGTAATTTTCAAGCCTTTAGGCATGTTTTTGAAATTATACAAGGAAAAATCATATGCATGCTTCTATTTGTAGTGATTTAATATCAATTATGATCACTATAAACATAAAATTTATTGATTTAATGTGATTTGTGATCACTAAAAACATACACAAAGATACATACAATGTTTTCATAGTCCATATAGGTAACTAGCTATTGTTATTATAGCTGAACCGTACACCATGATGGATGTAAACATGAAGTGTCATTTTTTTGTTATATAAGTGGCATGTGTCAATATATACATTTACATAAAGAGGACATAGTCAATATGGTGATGTAATTTGGGCCTAATTAAGCTTATGAACCTAATTTTGATTGTATAAGATGTGATATGGGGTTTAACCATCTCAAATTTCACCTCATAATGAACCAAATAGTTTATTATTTCAATAATAGAGTTAATTAGGGCCAATTTGAACCCCTTAAACCTAAATGCAACTATATGATGTGATTTGGGGCTAAATTAGCTTTGATTTTATGATATATTAAGCCAATTAATAAATTGGTGTAATCATTGATGTAATTTGGGGCTCAATAGACCCTAATTTCATTAGAGAATGAACCAAAGACTCATTTGGTCTAATGAAATACATAATTTTGACTATATAGGATTTTATTTGGGCCTCAATCAAATCCAATGTCATCGCATAATGAATGAAGTAATTGATTATTTAATCATGGAGGTAATTAGGGTTAATTTAAGCCCCTTGAACCTAACTATGACTATAGTATGTGATTTGAGACTAAATTAACTTCATTTTCATCATAATTTTAGCCAATTAGTTAATTGGTGTAATCAGTGATGTGATTTGGGAAACATTAAGTCATGTGAACCTAATTTCAACTATATATGATGTGATTTGGGGCACAATTGACCCCAATGTCATCACATAATGATCTAAAGAGTCAATTTGCTAAATCATAGAGGCAATTGGGATCAATTTGAGCCCCTTAAACCAACCTAAAACTATAAGATGTGACTGGGGGATCAATTAGGCCTAATTTTATCATAGAATGATCTAGTTAGTCAATTGATGAAATCTATGATGTGATTTGGGTCAAATTAAGCCTATGTCAAAGTTAATTATGACTTTATAGGTTATGATTTGGGGCTCAATTGACCCTAGTTTTATAAAAAATGAACCAAAGAAATAAGTGGTTCAATCACAAATGTAATTGGATCTAATTTGAGCCATTTAAACCTAATTGAAATAATAAGATATGATTTGGACTAAATTAGCTTTGATTCCATGATAAATTGAGCCAATTAATCAATTAGTGTAATTAGTGATGTAATTTAACCCAAATTGAGCATTGTGAACCTAATTTTGATTGTATAGGATGTGATTTGGGCATTAATCAACCCAAATTTCATCACATAAGTAACTAAATAGTAGATTGGTTTGATCATGGAGGGAATTGGAGAAATTTGAGCCCCTTAAACCTAACTAAGACTCTAAGATTTGATTTGGGGTTAAATTAACCTTAATTTTATCATTGATTATACAAATTAGTCAATTAGTGTAATCAATAACATGATTTGGGACAAATAAAGCCCCTTTCAAACCTAATTATGATTTTAAATGATGTTATATGGCATTTAATTAGAACCAATATTATCACTATATGAACCAAATAATTGATTAGTTCAATCATAAATGCAATTATGGCTTATTTGGGCCCCTTGAACCTAATTGTGATAGTAGGACATGATTTGAGGAGAAATTATCTCTAATTTCATCATGAACTAATCCATTCAGTTAATTAACATAATCAAAGATGTGATTTGGGCTAAATTGAGCTCTGTGAACCTAATTTAAGGTTAAATCGATTGTATAGGATGTAATTTTCAATTTAATCAGCCCTAATTTTATCACATGGGTGATCAAGGCCAATCTGAGCCCCTTGAACCTAAATGTGACTATAGGATGTGATTTGGGGAAATTGAGCCATGTGGTTTCCACTACATATGATGTGATTCAGTCATTAATCAACCCCAATATCATCACATAATGAACCAAATAGTTGATTAGCTAAATCATAGAAGTAATTAGGGCTAATTTGAGAGCCTTAAACCTAACTATGACTATAAGATTCAATTGTGGGCTTAAATAACCTTGATTTTATATTAAAATAAGGTAATTAGTTGTTAACCCTAAATTAATATGGGTCAATATAGTGTAGGGTTAAGAATATATAAATGAATAAGCACAAGGGTGATAAATAAATCTATATCAGGCTAATTAATTTTTAATCTCAACTAAATAGTGCTATAAATTTATAATACTGAGATATGCTAAAAATAGAAAGTACAACTATTGATTGATATTATAATGAATCTAAAACAAGAATAATTATTTAGTTTATTATATGCATGCAAAATTGGGATAAACAGGTTGGAAGTGGACTCGATCAAGATCTTGAAATAGTCATCAGATTTTGGAAATTTGCATTTGAATCCTTACACACTTGCATTAGAATTGTACAATTACATTGATGCTACTTCCTAACTTTGATGTAGGTGTCTAATATAGTGTATCAACTATATCTACATGAAACCAACTAGAAACTATTGGGTTTTTTTTATCAAATTTACTCTGGTGTGTTCAAATCTCATGCACATGTTGTCATTATTTGTCATGATAGTTTAAAGAAAAAAGAATGCATATCTAGGTGTGTATAACACACCTTGTCTTTGTGTGAGTCCAACTTGAGTGCTTTGCTAGTGACCGACCTATAACCAAGAACATGTTGCAGTATATAATTAGTCATATAATCTAAAATTAAAAATGTCTTAAAGTACATATACAAATGTTATGAGTACACCTGTGTATTGATGTACCACCTTGCCTTTTGGTAATTTGATTTGAAGAGATGCTTTATTGTGAAGATTTGGAGCTAAGATTATGATAATAGTAAAACTTACAATTGAAAAAATATATAAATATTGGAGGGAAACTTGCCCCCAACCTTGGAGAAAAGGTGATTTTCCACGTACAATTTGAGATTAGCTCAACTTTACAAACTAACCATACTTATAATCTAGTAAGCTTGAGTGACCCAAACCAACTCACACTATAAATCTAGTGCGAGTGGATGATTTGATCACTCCATCCTATAAACTTGGTAATATTGAGTGATGTAATAATCTCAACCTTGATAAAATTAAACCAACTAATGTAGTATATTGGCTCAATAACATTACATAAAAGTCCATCTTGATGTAGGCTAAAGTCTATATAGATATTTCAAATTTGAAAGTTGATTGGATTTTACAATTTTAGGTGATTTTTTGCATGACATATGCACCTCATATATGTCTCAAGATGAAACATGGTTTTAACAATGGTACCAAATGTATATAATGCTACCACAAGTGTGTATTTGAATCATATAACAATGCAACTTAACCAATTTTGAAAATTTTCAAATGTGAAAATCATGTTCCCATGACATACCCCCACTGTAATCTAAAACTAAGAAATGGTACAGGTATGAGAAACATGTTTCCATAATATGACCCCACTGTAATATAAAAATAATGAGTACTAAATAAGTGTTGAAGCCATGCCTTTTATGACATGCTCCCACTGATATGCCCCATTTTTAGGTGAGGGGATGTAGAAACTCGTAGTGACCTCACATAAAATGGATAAGGTAATTGTATAACCTATTAATGTATCATGTAACATATAAAAAGTAACACATCTAGGTAGATATAGTAAATAGTATATGATTACATCAAGTCCTAAGATGCATGATATGAATAATGGAAACATCTAGATAGTATCATAAAATATAAACAAATAATCAAGCACACATACAAGATCACTCAAAATAAAATCAAAAGACAATGGTCGAAGTGTAGACACATAAATTAACATTTAATCTAAAATTATGCACTTGTGACCACTCTCTTACAAATTTAGCTCTAGACCTATCTTAGGGCCTTTTTAGATCACTTTTGACCACCTTCAACACTCCTCTAAGCTGATAAATGACCCCAAAATGTACTCATCCCTATTCATATCATCCTTAGACATCCTTTAGACCCTACCTAACACTTAACTTGATGAAATCACATGTTGGAAAAGGGCACCCTAGGGGACTATAGCACACCACTCTAGTATATTTTCCCCTTCTCCTATCTTCCCACCAAATAATGGCTAATTTTTAAAATAAAAAACTATAATATAGTCGACCTATGTCCCAAATGAGCCCCATTCAAATGAATTTCAAGGATATGATTATATAAACACATTTCAAACCATTTTTCACACAAGAAGCTTCCACATAGAAAATCACCATAATCATAATTTCACATTGAGGAAAAAATACCTATTTATCCAATTCTAATTTTATATAACCCTAATAGCCTAGAGCTCAAGTATGATTATATTTTATAAGTCATAATTCATGATTAAGAAACTTAATCACATAAGTATTTCACTAGCATCTAACATATTTCACCAGTTATTCACACACCATTGTAACATGGGAAAACTATATGATGTTTTATCCTTGTTTAGAGTATTGGTATGTAGGCAATGCTTGAAACACAGGGTGTTGAGGTGTCACCAAAATTCAACTATTGACCCTTTTTTACCCATTAATTTTTATCATATTCACATGTGAAGGATCTAGGGTTTTTTTAAGAAAAAATAGTCATACATTGGTCTTCACAAGTGATCATAAGCTCCTGTACAATATAAAATCTCTCTAGATGAAGACATAAAGAACATAGAAACCTTGATTTCCTCAATAAAAGTGGACAAGAGTGATACATAGTGGATAAGAGTGTCACTCCTCTAGTGTCTTGTCCATGTTGCTATTGGCTATGCCTAAATCCAACTATTGTTTCCTATTTCCAATCACTAGATCCACCTACATAACAAATTTTATTATTTGATTCCTCCCACATATGTGATTTATAGTTAAGTATTTATTTTCTCATTACATTGATATTTTTAGTAATTTTATAGCATACAATAGTTACAAATCAATGAATGTTATTACTATTATTATATTCTCCTAATTTTTCATAATTGTGTTGTCCCTTAGGGTTTAACATAAATCCCAAATTTGATAAAACATATTGGTGAACTTGATTTATTATTTGAATATTGTCAAACCCTAACCATAGATGTTGCTAGGGTTTGTATCCTTCTTATTGATTCCACTACCTATTTTTGGATTTCTAATTGGATAAATTTTATTATAAAAAAATTAGAGTTTTCATATCATATTATATGCAATCTATTTTTATAGTCCTTTAAGAAGTGATAGATTAGGTTGTATTTATATTGATCATACTCAGATTCCTCTTAGTCCTAATATGGATAGTAATAAAGGTGTACTGACACCTTTGAATGTTCCCACACCTATAGAATATGTAGACTTTAATGATACTAATTCTAACCATGAGTAATATGATCAAGATAACAATGGTCCTCAAGATGTACTCCCTCATATAAATGGAGAACAAATAAAATTCAATAAAGAGGAGGTTATGTAGAGTTTTATAAAAAGACTTCATGAGCAACCTCTTGATCATAATATAATTTTAAAAATTATTTTGGATATCAATAATGCAAACGATGACTAAATCTTATTCGATTATTACTCCATTAGATATAAATTTTACACCACTTATGACAATGGGGGAACTCAATGGATTAAACATATTACCATGTCAATAATTAATCCATAATTGGGAATGCCACCTTTAGTTAACACACATTCCTCTTCTCCTAATGTAAAATCCCTTATGAAAGAGATCCAATCCCTGAAAACTAAGGTGTTACATTTGGAAAATGGTTATTCAAAACCTAATCAAGCATTAGATTATCATGCTTTATTACACATTCCATTGGCACAACATATAACACTATATCATCTACCTATAGTTTTTGTGGCACCCAAACTTGCACTATATAATGGAAAGGGTGGTCCTCAACAACATCTCAAATCATTTCACATAACATGTTTGTACATGTCCAATGATAAATGATTGACTAAGCTATTCTCGAGAAGTCTCAATAACTATGCATTATAATGGTTCTATGATTTACCACACCAATCAGTAAATACATTCTATTGGGATGAATATAACGGAAGCACACAATTGATTACCAAGCAACTTAATATGCAGAAATAACTAGAATCAACAAGTAACTAGAATTCAGAAATAACACATGATATGAGAGACAATACACAACTTGTATTAAAACTCTTTCAGAAGGAAATACAACAAAGAAGGCTGCCACAGTTCTTCTTCCTTACACACCTCTAGGGCTCCCACACCTCTAGGGCATAAACAGTAAATCTTCCCTCAAAGCTCTCTCTCTCTTGGGGGTGCTGACGCCAGCCAATCTCTGACTGACGTTGGTTACTTCCTGTCTCTTCCCTGCTAACGTCGGTTGGCCTGACTGACACTGGTGACTGTGACAACAACAAACTCTCCAACAACCTCCTCCATGTTTGTATCAGTGAAGCTTTTAGCTGCACAACCTAACAATCTCCCACTTGGAGATAAATAGTTGCACTGTACCTATACCTATACCCCATCTAATCTATTTCCTGGCTTGTATCCCTCTTCAGGATGAATCCTGAAGACAACCCACCACACAACCTGTGGTGCACCCCTTGTCATCTGAGTACCCTACCACATCGGAACCTATAAACTCATGTAGTGAAGTCTTGACCCTTAATAGCATGAATCCCTACTGCTGGTCCCTCTCAAATACCTGAGAACCCACTTCTCTGAATTGGCTCTTAACTCTCTGACAACTCTCATTGCTTGGGAAATCTCAGGTCTATACCAGACCTCATGTGATTTTAGACACTGAACTGTCCAGCCCTTAGTGTGCTCCAGCTCTACATCCTGAACCTCTCCAACACCTGATTCACATCAGCTCCCACTAGAGACAAAATATGTCTCCCATGCCAAAGAATTTCGCTGCTCCAAATTCTTCATGACATGCGACTAAACTAATCTTACCCTTAGCTCAACAAAACCCTGTATGTCTGAACCTGCACCAAGCTCATCCTCCACATACAACAATAGGATTATGTTGTGACCATCATCCACCTGGTAAGGCAAACACAATGGTTCTACTGACATTGACTAAAGCCCTGCTTTGTCATCCACCTGGTACCACCTGTCAGCACTGTACCACTGTCCTGCAGCTACCTCAAGACCATATGACCTGGTCTTTCATCTCACGTGTCCGTTCATTGTATTCTTCAACTAAGGAATCCATTCGTCTCTATGCTTTTCATACCTACTGGTAACCCTACCAAATCTCCCATTTTGTTCTGCATCATATCCCTGCCATGCTCCCACTGTTTCCTAGATCCTTCCTGCTTTGCAGTCAACAACTAGTATAAAGAAGAGGAATAATGAATTTGAGGCTTACTTACCACCTTCAATCCTCCATATGGGCATTTGAGACTCCTTGACAACTTGCTGTCTGCCCAAAATCTGTTACAGTGACTGACCTCAGTCACTACACAGTCTGCATCTGACTGATGTCAATTCCATGCACCTATCCCTGACTACCAACCCTATCGACGTCGGTGTCTCCTGCTGCTGACGTCGGTCCTCCTAACCAACGTTGGTCTTACCTACTGCCGATGTCAATTTTCCTATCGATGTTGGTACCTATGTTTTCCTGTGAGTGATGACTTTTTACCCGTGAGCTCCTTTGAATCAATCCCATGTCCAAACTGCCCTGCTTAGAAGTATCCAGCCCCATCCACTGGTCTCTGTCTACCATCTCCTCCATAAACACCAAGGCTTTCTAGTTCTTAAGCCTATCTTCCTCTTAAGAACATGCATCTCCTTCTTGCTCATGTGATCAAGCCTATAAAGCCACATCTTCGCAATAGAAGAAGAATCAGTAATATAAACAAGTAGATAAAGAGTACCTATTTTCTTACCATCAGCTAATTCAAGTGCATCCACTATGAGAGTTCTTGTACATCTCTCATCACCCAACTTTTCTAAAGAAATTAGCCACATCTGCAAACCTGAGACTTGCATGACCTCCTTCAACACCCATGTGTTGGCTGCCTGTAGTTTCAGCTTCACTTCCCCTTTGCCAATTCTTTGGCAAGGCTCACCAGCTCCTCTCCTTGGGGCTGCATGGAAAGAGGCAACATAATCTATTAGCTAAGATTCAACTTTAGCCAAGAAACCTCCCAGAGCATCTTGTGCCATGTCACCTGCAACATCTACTTCTTCAGTTCCTTCATGATGATCTTCCACAAACCAACAATTTTCTTTTACCTGCTCTTTCTTTTCATAGGATCATAAGTGACCATCTGTGCTTTTCAACTCCTCCATTCTTAGCTTACTTTGATCTACCATTGCTATACTCCCACTCAATCTGAAACCCCTGAGAGTGACCTGTAACTAAACACAAAACCTGCTCCCTACAACCTTAGCTCTGATACCACTTGTTGGGAAGAATAACAGAAGCACACAATTGATTACCAAGCAACTTAATATGCGGAAATAACCAGAATCAAAAAGTAACTAGAATTCAAAAATAACACATGATATGAGAGACAATACACAACTTGTATTAAAACTCTTTCAGAAGGAAATACAACAAAAAAGGCTGCCACAGTTCTTCTTCCTTACACACCTCTAGGGCTTCCACACCTCTAGGGCATAAATAGTAAATCTTCCCTCAAATCTCTCTCTCTTAGGTCCCAACACCCAACTCAAACATAGAGTTGGTGTTCACCTCCAACTAGCCAGTATCCACTACTTCCAGTACACCTATGCTCCACGCACACCATAAGTGCTCCACACACTCCACAAGTACTCAACGTACTTCAAGTAGATCTCCCCTGAACTGCAACAACCTACAACCCAATCTGATCTCACTTATGGAAGGATCTTTCTTGCCTTCCTCTTGCTTTGAGTACACACATGTACTCCAAGTAGATCCCACCTAATTCTACTCTCTATTGTGTTGCTATCCTATCTGATCTTGCACACCTACAAATCAATCTAGTTTTGCACACCTGTGAACCTTGACCTTGCACACACATACACCTAAAAATCAATGATCTTACTTACCATGTAGATCTCCTAAAGTAGCCATGCTCACCTGATGACCAAGATCCTACATACCTGAAGAATCCTGTTGACTCTCCGAAACCAGCACCCACCTTGGTACTACTGTGGAACTAGGAGGAACACCCTTGCTCACCTCACACATAGAAGAAGCAAACTTTGCTCAACTCAAACTAGAAAAACTTACAATACAATCCATGAGTCTATTATATAGATCTCATCCAAACAATAATTAGACACCTAATTACAATAATTAGATCTGCAGCTCTTAGTCTAAAATTGGCTCTTGATATGCAAACACTTGGTTTGTTAGCTAATTGCCCATAATACACGTAGTCTGAACCACACAGGTGACCGACGTCAGTCCCTGTCTGCCTGGGGGGTGTCGATGCTGGCCAATCTCTGACCGACATTGGTTGCTTCTTATCTCTTCTCTGTCGACGTCAGTTGGCCTAACCGACGCCAGTGACTGTGACAACAACAAACTCTCCAGCAACCTCCTCCATGTCTGCATTAGTGAAGCTTTTAGCTCCACAACCTAACACATTCAATCCATTATCCGATATGTTTCTATCACACTTTTCAATCAATATTAGTGATAAGGTTTCCTATGCTCAAATTTCACTACTCAAATATAAATTTAATGAGCCTATCGTAGAATATGTTTTAAGATACAAGACCACATTATCCAAAATTACAAATCCTATGGTAGATAGATAATTATGGGATTTATTTAACTCTACTTTTGTACCTACATGAAATCATAATTTTTAATAAGTTCAACTCATTTACAAATTTGTGCCATATAATAAAGGAAAGACAAGTCAAGTTACTAGCAATGAACAAGAATAACTATACAACTAATTTAAATGCTAATAGCAAGAGTTCAAGTAAGCCACAATAAGAGGTAAGGCAAAATAATAATAATAATAATTAAAAATAAATAAAAAATAAATGTAGTTTCAAATCCTACTCCATGCATTATCTTATCAGCCCCTCCAAGATGACAGTTCACTAATCTTCCAGAAGCTCTATATAAGGTTCTCAAAACATCATTGGAATGTAATGCCATATCTCTCCATCCCTACAAAAAGGTTGATGTAAATTAGTCTCTTCCAAAAGGTTTTGACCAAAACACCTTTTAAAACTATCATAGGGCACCGAGTTATACTACTAACATATGTATCAATTTAAAACACAAGATTCAAGATATGATAAATGAAAACATCATTGATGTGGGCACACTAACTGAGAGTAAAACAATCCAACAAAGTGAAAGTATAAAAAGAAAATATTCAGTGATCCGTTTCCTAAGCACATGTCTAATGAGATTAAAAAATACATTAGGTGTGCACTATGCATATAATGTGCATCCTCCACCAGTTTATTACCATTCACATTCAGAGGAACACCATCCATTGAATTATGTCATAGGTATTTATCATACTATAAGGCCATATAAGCCACTCATCACATTTACAAAACATGATATAGTCAATGATGACTCAGATATACACTCTACATTTGTTCAATCTCACATTGATCACCATCCTATTCAGAGTGTTATGGTCAATAATAGTTCAAGTGTGAATATGTGTACCTACACACTTATTTATCATCTTGAATACACATATCAGGACATGTTTCCCACCACCATGGTCATAAAATAATTTAATGGCCACATTCAGAGCTCCATTGATAAGATTACATTACCATTACATGTTGGTCATGTACATATGGCCACTAGATTCATAGTCATACCTAGGGCATGAGTATTTGAGATATTATTAGGATGACTTTGGATTCATCATATTCATGAAGTTCCTTCTATAGTCCATAGATGCTTTAAATACATTTATGCTAATGAGGTTATTAGAGTCTGGCATCTGTTATGAGTACTCTCTATCATAGACATACTTTATTACCACATAAAATACTTTAGTTTATCCACCTAAAAAGGTGAAACCTACTCAGATATTTCCATAACAAAGATTTACATTTCCACAAAGGCCTATCCTAGAGAGGCCCCTTCGGTAGCAGTTTTTCATAGATTCTAGGGAGCCACTCTCTATGCCTACACATCCTCTATTGATGTTAAAGAGTATTAAGGGTACTTCACATAAGACACCCATGAATGATTCACATACTTTGAGACGTGTTTCAAAAATCCCCATAGTTCATCATGATCAAAGGCATAAACAATATGATATAGATTATCAGTATCGTAGTGATAGTTATAACATACTTCATGTTCCATAATCATATTCTACATTGAGATTAGTAAAATCACCACAAAATAACCCTTTCCCTTCCCAAAATGTTATCATTAATTTTATTGACATAACCATTTGATTGTGAGTCCCTTATAGGACTCATCGATTAGTATATCTCTTTTATTGTTTACATAATCTTCACCTACATATGCAAAAGTACACAAATATTAAAATATTTTAGAAACTACCAAAATAAGGACTTATGCATGATTATATGTATATTTTCATACATCAATTTAGTTTTGCATAATATTATATATATGATTTACCTAGTTTTGTATTATACATGCTTAAAAAGTGTACATGAGTGTTTGTAGATTACATAGAACATAATTTACAAATTCAGTCGTAGGAACTTTCACTATTACAAACTCAAAAAATGAATTTAACAAGAGTGTTGTGGAGGATAGGATCATAGTAAGCTAGTGTCCCTCACCCCATTATTGTCCTAGTGTGATCAAACTATCACCACTCAATTTCAGACAACACATAGGCTTCCTACAACATGTATATTCATCAGTGAGTTGAATGGGGGTATGGTATACACAAGTACTATCCTTATTTTCCCACATTATCTTACTCACAACACAAATATTTACACAACATTACATCTTTTGATATTTCTCACTCATTAGCATTGTGATATACTATTGTTTATCTTAGTTATTGAATTTAATAAGGTTAAAACATAACTCTTGTTGATCAAATTACATAAATATGTATGCATTTATATTGCTTTTTTTGTGAGTGAGGATATTTGATCATGTTATTGTGTGTGTGGACATTTGAACATGTCCTTATATGTGGCTCTAAGTCTCCTTTGTTTGATTTTATGCTTGTGAGGGAATTTGAACATGTCTTTGTATGTGTTTTCAATTTGAGTGAGTGAAATTTGAACATGTTCCTTGTATGTGGCCCTTTAGTTTCCTCTTGTGTGTTTTATATGTTGTGTGTACTCTTTGATGAAATACAATGGTCCTGACACCTTTCTAACTTATTTTATCATATTTATATGCCATGATGGACATCATTCATCCACCTCACTCTTTTAATCCCATGACAGATATCACGATTTCCTCCCTAACTACTTCTAATCAACACTGTATACTCAGTTGATCAATTATCTGTGTTTCATTGTCACATATATCTAGACATACTTATTGTGAATGCTTATTTCCACATACATATTAAATTATTACTATGTTGAGTTTACATACATAATAATTCCATGTTGTCAATATTAATCATGCTTACATTTTACATCACAACAACCTATTGCATAACTTTTTATTTTGAAATAAGTTCTTTTTCATGATAAAAAACTCACCTCAAAAGAGGGGGAATGTTAGGAATATAATATGTAGATAAATAATAATAAAATAAAGAAAGAATTAAAATTTAGAAAACACAATAGAATAGAGACACAGATTTAACATGGTTCACCCAATATGGGTTACATCCACATAAAAACTGTGAGTCTTTATTATTCAGTCTAACAAATGAAAGAAAAAATCTGCAATACATCCACTACAATATCCTCTTCACTCTCACACATTTTTTTTTCCTAATTACAATGCCCTCATATCAAAGGAGGGTTACAAATTAGGGGAAAAATGCACTAACTTGATTTCTACCATTAGATCTAAAACCTAATAGTAAACGGTCTAGATTAACTATAAAATTACAATATTTTATAATGCATTTTTTACAAAATTTTGCTTTGGGGGCACTGCCCCCAAACCCCCACTAGGAGGGGCTCCAAAATAGGTCACCACCCCTCTGGAACCCCATGTAATCCCTAGTGGGGGGGGGGGGGGGGGCATTTCCCCCCACACCCCCCTTGTTGGGAACTGGGCATTAAAATAAGATCAAGCTCCTCCATCCAATAGGGAATTCATAGAGGTTTGTCTTATAGAATAGACTTCCTAGATCTGTACATAGACATGAATTAATAAAGATTACATAGTTGACATAGTTATGACAGTATCTTATAGCTTATTTATAATTATCCTTGAATGAGTATGAACTACACATAATTAGTAGCATGACTAGATATGCATCTTATGTTTATTATGTAAGAAGAGATACATATGGTTTGGTTTGTGTTATTATATCATTCAACCTGAGTTGGGTATAGTCAGCTATGTGTATGTATTATTCATATGCATTTATTTTTAATGTCAATCTTAAATTGATTGATTGGGATATTTGATTAAAAGGGATTGGAATAAATTTTGGTTGTATGTAATGTGAATTTTTGTATATTTTACAAGTATATGGGATGCGTTCAGTTTATAAAAGAGCTATGGGGATTTGTTTATTTGTTGAAAATATACTTAGAGTATATAAAATAATCGAAGACAAATGAAATTATACTAGAGAATATTTTTATACAATGAAGCAATTATATAGTATTAAATTTATACTTGTGAATTCTAAAATATACATATAAATGGTGTGAGTTAAACATTGATTGACTCAGTATGCAATCCAAAAATGTTTATTCCATTTAAGTATATATTTATAAACATATACAGCTGTGTTATGTAAATAAGTGTGAAAATGAGTTTCTTGTATATAACTTAATGTTGATTAAAGCATTAAAATAATGTATTTAAGAGTGAAGCATTTATGATGTTTTAGACTGGATTTTGTTTGTGTGTAATATAAACAATAAATGAGATTATGATATAATGTTGTTTCATGGAGAAATAACATTATAATTTACTTAGTGTTTTGGGTAATTGGTATTTTTAATGTGATCATACTTGAATGGTATGTTTAAGACTTCTTGGATTCTATTTATTATTTTTTAATAAACTAGACATATGGATTTATTTCATTTCATTTGATAGACTAAATGAATGTATGTGATATTTCTATACTCAGCATAATTTTGATTTGCTAAAGGGAAATATTTTTGAATGAATCTATTGGTTATTGCATTATTATTTATTTTTACTAAATTTCGCATTCATGACCCTAAATAATTAATGGATGGATTTCACTAGCTTAATTAGTGTCATTAATGTAAGATGAGGTGTAATCCGATTGAGTGGTGTGTATGAAATTAACTGATCCCAGAGATCATTTATTATTGAAAACTTTAGCCAAAGTAATGTTTTGATTAAACATTATAATTTTATATGTTGATATATTTTTCATATTTTTGTGATATCATATTAGAACATATTCCTTTATGGTACACATTATGTATTAGATATCTTCAACACATGGGTTCTAGTTTGTTACTTTGGATTCCTGAAACATCATTATCTACCCATATGTGAAGGTAGTTCCATCCCATTTTTTGGGAAATAGTTCAGGGGATCTATGGTCCATGGTTGGTGTGGAAAAGAGCTTAGATGATGCTCTTCCTCCCAGATGGAGTACTATACTAGGGACTACACTTGAGATTACAGATTAATACTTGAGTTGTGGAGACTCTTGAATCATGGAGATGTTGGATGAACATACACTAATTAGTGGGGAGGTGAATTAGTTTCCTTAAAACAATCATTGAATTTCATGAATCATTCATTTAAACACATATATCAACCAATGCATAAACAAGCATCTGTATAAGCCTACAAAATATGAACACAAGAGATATGTAGGAAACCCTCATGGGGGATAAAACCAATTTAAACATATATTGGAATATATTATTATAATAAATTAATCAAAATTTAATGAGGCACCAACCCTATAAGGATCACCAACCCCTTACTAGTCAAGTACCAACTCAACTAGTCCTTTAACAAGAACCAATTTACAAGGAGGCACCAACCCCCTAGGTGACTCTACACCAACTCAGCCACCTAGAACATCTAATCACCTTCAAATAAATTTTTATCACTCAATTGATGATGATCATCTCCTTTTGCTATTTACACTTTTCTATCTCTCTCAAACAACCTATTAGGCCTCTTCGCTCAACTAGCCCTCTCCTTGGCAGATTTAGGTCATATCACCTTGCTCATCATCTATAAAATAATTATTATAACTTCATGAATGTTAAAAACACTTATATTATGGTATTCTATCCCTCTAACTAGTTTCCAAAATTTTATTTCATTTGTTCATCACATTAATATTCTAACTAGTCAATTAGGCCTATTAAACCTTTTTTTTATACTTGACTCTTGATTTCACACACTTTGGTTAGACAAAAACCTATCCATACTTGTATAAACCTTAGAATAGATAAAAAAACACATTTTAAAATTTAAAAAACCACTACATAGGTTGGTTATCATTCATAAGGATGAAAACCACCATTAGGCCTAATAGAAACCTAATGCAACTAGGCCTTCTCAAAGCACACGTTTCACCTTGACCACTTTGGAACATATTGATAATTCATAAATTGATGAAACAATTCACACACTCTTCAAATATAGCCTTAATAATATCATCTTAGGTCCCCAACACCATTTAGCTCATTTCACTCTTTGAACCACACCATTAGGCCTTCTCATTGCCAAAAATTCTGCTTTGAATATCTGAATTATACACTCAAATTTTACACATAAACATATAAAAAAATATGGATATAAAATCCATGACCTCAAGGTCATCACTATGTCAATTATATTTCACCATATAGGGAAAAAGACCTCAAATTGACCACTTCCATAAGCTCACCTATAAATGCAAATAGGCTTCAAAACCAAGTTAAGAACCTTTAACTTTTCACACCTTCATAGGTGTTTTTCATGAATAAAAATAAATTAAAATAAACCTATGATATATACATATATATATATATATATATATGACAACTTAATATGCATTATATTTTTCAACTCTGTGCATAATGACTCAAGAACATCAATCTTGCGAACATAGATAAAACTGATTGAATGCTTCAAAACATAATCATGGAAATAATGACTTAGAATTCCTGTATGAACAATTCTATAAAATTTAAATGGGTTTATATGATCCTTAATAATCCTTATAATATATTTAAATAAATATATTATAAGGTCCAATTTCAATAGTGGTCTTATAGACCAATCTCATGGCTTCATTGTACATAGACCTCACTATGTTAGATAAGTGATTTTGAGATGAAATTTATACCATACAAAAGCTTATTAAAAACTTATGTCTATTATGGATATGTTTTATATGTATTTAATAATAAAATCATGCATTTTTATCCATCCCTAATCATTGACAACCCATCCCTAATCTCATTCTCACTTTTGCCTAGTTTTCTCACTATCTTCCTCACTAGGCATTTTTAGCAATAGGCCCAATTCCATGACAAATTTAGAATATTTTAAATATTTAACATGATAAAATACTTAAATTAACATAATATAAAATTCTTACACATTATCCTCCAATAATTTTCATGCTTTGACTTGGTCAACCCTGCCTGCTACATCAAAAATTTGAGAAATAAGGAGTTTCTTATAGTTCCACTCATTCTTCTGACAAACCAATGCCACCTGAAGGTACTTGGGAGATTTATCAACATGATACAATCATAAAAATAGATAATATAATTCATTTTTATCCCCTTTGAATCAAATATCTAATATTGGGTTCAACTTAGGGTTTTAAGGCACTAAAAACTAGTTTCCACCCTTAGTAATATTTCATAAAGGATTGCCCCACAACTACAAAACCAATGAAAAGAAATTTGAGATAGGAAAATTACACAAATTACATGAAATTATTATGATATAATTCAAATATTTCATGTGCCAATGAGAATAATAAAATCCTTCTCAAGTCTACAACACTTCATTTTATGCACACAAAAAACCTCAACACCAATTTTAATGCTTTATCCTTCAAAATTTGACCTCAAACTTGGTAAAAAAATTGACACAAAATTTCACATGTATGAAAATTATCTCATGATATCTATTACCTTGGAAACTGAACTTGACCACTCATTAGGCCACACTAGGTCCCTTTGCTCATTAGGCCTAAACTTGTAAGTTACACTTAGACCTTGAACACACCTTGAAACCTATTACATTGATCTCAACAACTCATACTAATATCATACAACCTAATACCATTATCACACACTACCAATGTTCTTCTCATAATCCTTAGACTACTCACTTCATTATGCTACTAAGCTTGTGCCTTCTCACTAGGTCTCTTCATGTAAAGACTAAGCCAAGAGCTAACCTAGAAACCTCCTCTAAAATATTATATACCATATAAACATGTTTAAATAGTGTAAAAAATATTATCATAATATATACCACTTATTTTCATCCTTCATATATCTTGATAACACCTCAAGACTCCTCATTATGTCAGGCAGAGTCTAAGACTAGTCTGGTTGCATGCTTAGGATTAAGACCTTACCCCTAAAGGTTTACCTTGAAACTTGCCTAAGTGTTTCAACACTTAATATGAATTTTTAGACATCTTTAAACATAAACTCATACCTTGGTGTATCCATATTACCAAAACACCATCTTCATATACATGCTTATGATATGACAATGTTCCTTAAGACTACTGCTCAAAAGTATACTTACCTTGAATCTTGATCATGACCTTGACATGTCATCAACCTCAAAATAATTAACAAGTTGACATCAAATACTCTCTCAATAGAGATATAATAGGTTGCCTTCAAATTATCTCCTATCATAAGACTTCTTTATCACATACTACTTCACCATGCATGACATCAATTTTGACCTTGACATTAATGACATTCATCTTGACCTTGACATCAATGACAACATCAATGCCACAAAACCAACAATAGGAACATACCTCAATAGGAAACTCTACTCTATGGAGATTTTTATCATGTTTTATCATTTGATATATTTTTATATATTGCTAAAAACTATAACATTTATACATTATACTTATACATCATTGGTTGTAATGGTGTATCAACCATGGCTAAATTTTTACTATTTCATTTATGATATGATGTAGTATTTATTGGTTATTCAATATTGTTCATGATTGATATATCTATTCATGGTGATCATTAACTAAGTGGATTAGCTATAAACCTATTAGTTAACTAAATCAATACTGTTAGTTGAAGATCACTGATTAGGTTTCTCATGGTGAAATTTATATGAAGAATATGTGTAATAAATTCAATTTATTTTTTACTATATTCTTAAAAAACCCAGTGGGGTTGTTAAATTGTGGTATCAAAATTGAGGCTCAAACTCTAGGACTTAATTTTTCCACTAATACAAACTTATTCTCCTAATAAATAGGAAGAATAATGGTGTGCACTATACCAGGAGGTGAGGGTACTTAAAATACCGAACCCCCTATTGATCCAAATTAGTTTGCCATTGAGCAAGCTACCAAGTTGGACTTAATACTTGTAACCATAAAAGAGACTAGGGATCGAATCATGGCCCTAAAATAAGAAGTGTTATGTAGAGGTCATCTTTGATCTTATCTAATATGGATACAAAACATAATCTCATACACTTTTACCTCTGTAATTTCACCTAGCTCTGATCTCATTTGAGCTCTTTATCTGTAAAAGTTAGCTTGATCACCTTGTAATCTATTTCTATTAGGATACCAAACCTCATATTCTTCTTTAAATACACCTCAAATTGATGAACTCTCACTTTTTAACATTCACTACTCTTTAATCAACTTGCTCTTTCTTTTACAAAGGCTCATAAACACTAAATCACTTGCTTTACTCAGTCATCTATATCTCATTCTTCAATACAAGTTTATAGGCACATTAGGTTATTAACTATACAGAGAATATTGGATATATTAAGGTTATTAAAACACTATCATACTCATTCAATCCCTTCTTGTTCTCTTTATCATCCCTCACAAGCTCCAAACACAACTATTTATCATTCACTATTTTCCCTTAGTTATGATTTGGTAGTAGCCTTTTTTTAGGATTATTTGTAATGTATGGACAAGTATAATCTTATATTAGGAAAATAAAACCATTTAAAGGTACCCTCTATCCTCTCATATCTATCCATGAATTTTCATTCTCTAACTCAACTCTTAGTTCACTATTCTAATCCCTTTCTAGGTTTTGTGTAGGCCTATTATGTCTTATCAACCCTTGTCTTACACATAGTCCCTCTAATCCATACATATGCAATCCATATAAGTATAAAAACTTGAAAATATATTAGAACCCATATAAACTCAACTAAACCCAAAGTTTCATATATTTTGGACGGATGGAACTCCACCAAACCAATTTTGAATTTGGAAACACTAGCCATAAGGTTTACTCAAACTCTGTAGACCCGAGAAGGATATATTTTTGATCTTTTAGGTTCCAAAGTGGGGTTAAAAACTTACTAAAGTTTGAATACAATTTTACCAAACTATACACACCTTGTATATTCAATAATTACCCTCCATGATACCTCTGTTCTAGATTTATTATAAGGTTTTATTTTGGCTGTGTATGAAGACACAGTTTGCATATAAGGTCTGAAAGTATTACTTAGGGAAATGCATTTGTAAAGTGTTTTGAGAAAATTTAAATAACCTTATAGAATGGGTATAAATAATTACCAATTCTTGGAATAATCAAAACAACCTTTCACTTATTATTTCAACTCACTTTGCTAACTCAATCTTTTATCCATAGAATGTAAGCAAAAATAGGGTCTGCAAACTAGTTCTTAACCTGAGTAACTTTCATTTTTAAATATATAAATTATCACTCAACCTCATTAAAATTCATCATCCTTTGTTTTATTTTTTACATCCAATTTATACTCTAAAATATCTTTTCTTTATATGATGGTTACACAGTCTTTTGATCATCAAACAGAGAATGCAAGGTATTACACATACTTTGCAAATTAATTCCTCATAAATCACCTTGTATAAAATCCAACTAATACTTTAAAAATATTTATAAAATTGTATCAATCATAATAAATTGATAATAATTTTTAAATGCATTTGATTATTATATCCTTTGCCATTACTCTGTTATACATAGTCCTTGTCTTTGCACATGTTACAAGAAGCTAGTATGCAATTATTAGTTTAAAAAAAATAAGAATCCTTATATTCATTTATTTAGCACTCAAAAAAATTCCCCCTTTTGAATTTAACCCCACAACTTAACTCTCACATCATCATTTACTAGTCTTTTTATGTTATGTAACTACTCTAACTGACTTTCAACTCCCTCATGGATGAGATAATGCTAACTACCTTAACCTCTAACATAAGCATCGAGATGAATAATCATATGAGTTAGGTATGTATTGAAAAAATTGATCCCTTTCTATAGAATAACCACATAACTTACAACATTGAAACTTATTTAGACAAGATTGAAGTATCCAAACCTTGATATGAGAGTTTTAAAATTTAAATCAAGTAATTTGGCAGGAAAAGGTCAATGTGACTCCAATTCAAAATTCTCATAGATATAGCACATAAGAATGACTCCTAAAAACCTAAAATTACTATAATGACTTAATAATGACTCAAAACATTAGAAATAGACCAAAATTTACAAAGTATAGTGATGCTCTTGCATCAAAGTGCATGGCCATGAAGAGGAAAATGCTCAAGAGGAACCTAAAGAGCATCCCGATGACTAGGAAAATCTTCAAGAGTAGAGACATGAGGAGGTGCCATAGGATGCAAGAGATCAAGTAGTTGTAGAGTTGGAATGTGACATGAAAAAGGTATATCCACCCAATTTTTATGAAACTATGTTGGGAGATGGAACTGAAGTGTGGTTAACATAAATGGGGAAATATTTTGAGTCAAGAATGTCCTAAAAAAAATTGAAGAATAAGGGTTTAACTTTTCATCAAGCTATGTTTCAAAAATATATTCATGCAACTATTGAAAATCGATAGGCTACATATGAAACTTCACCCATAAAACTTTCAGGTATTTTGTGTGATCATCTAATTTCTATTTTTATTAACACAGGAACTATAAAATATTTTATTGCTCCTAGAATGCTTAGTAAATTATCTAGAAAGGTTGAAGTGATGACAAATACATGGTCAATAAATATGGGAATGAGTCAAAGGTCAAGGTTGACAAGTGTTTTGTCAAAGTAGAGATTAGGTTGCCTGAGTTTACTATAGTAATAGATATTTTTAAAACACCATTGGGATTATATGATGTGATACTAGGAGTCAATTGGATTGTGCAACATAAATCCAAGGTTGACTATTTTCTAAAGAATGTTGAGTGTCAAGATGATTTTAGAAATCAGACACAACTTCAAGGCAAGAAAGGGAGTTGAAGCTAAGGTATATTTTTTTAATTAAACTCAGAAAAGCTCAATGGAAGGGATGATAGTCATTTATCATTAAGATAAATGAGATGGATGAATCTAAGGAACCATATATCAAAGATTATCCTTTTCTAAGAAACTTTCATATGTATTCAAAAGAATTACTAGGATTTCCACCTAAGCATGAGTTTGATTTCTTGATTTATATCATACTTAGATTAGAACCATAGTCTAAGGCACCATATAAAATGACAACCACTTAATTGGTTGAGTTAAAGGCAAAAATTCAAGAGTTGTTGTCTAAAGGGTTGATTCGATTAAGTGTGTTACCATGAGGTACATCAGTTTTCTTCATCAAGAAGAATGATGAAACTCTTCACCTATGTATGTATTATAGGATGTTGAATAAATAAATGATCAAAAATAGATATCCATTACCATGAATTGATGATCTCTTTGATCAAATGTGAGGGGTAAGAGTCTTTTCTAATATTGAGAGTAGGGTATCACTAGTTGAGGATCCAAGAAGAGGATATTCCAAAAATAGTGTTTAGGACTCGATATGGGCACTATGAGTTATAATGTTACCATTTGGATTGGCAAACGATCCAAGAACATTTATGAATCTTATGAATAATGTGTTTAGAGATTATTTGCATCATTTTTTTTGGTATTTCTAGATGACATCCTCATTTATTCAAAGGATGAAGAAGAATAATTTTAGCATATGGAATTGGTTTTACAATGTTTGAAAAAGCACAAGTTATATGATAAGTTGTTTAAGTGTGCATTTTTATAAAATAAAGTGTAGTATTTGGGACATATTATCTCTATGGATAGAATTTCAGTGGATATATCAAAGATAAGAGCCATTATGGAGTGGCTAACACAAAAGAATGTGCATGAGGTACAAATTTTCATGGTATTAGTAGGTTATTATAGGAAATTTGTTCCAAATTTATCTAAGATAAATAATCCAATTACCTCTCTTTAGTGGAAGAATAATATTTTTTTCTAGTCAAATAAGTATGAGGTAGCCTTTCAGGAACTGAAAAAGAGGCTTACTTCAACACCAGTGCTAAGAGTTCTCGATCCTAATAGTCAATTATTAGTGATCACTGATGCATCTAAGAATGGAATTGGAAGATTCTTTTATGTAGAATGGCTTAGTGGTAGCCTAGGAGTCAAGGAAACTAAAGTTGTATGAGGTGAATTATGCCCCTCATGACCTAGAACTTATGACAATTGTGCATGCTTTGCATGTTTGGAGGCATTATCTACTAATAAAAATTATTTGAGCTCAATATTAATAACTTGGGACTCAATTAAATTTTCACCCAACCAAACTTGAATGTTCATCAAAGGTGATGGTTAGAGTTATTATTTGATTATGATTTTGATATTAATTATATCAAAGGCAAGGAGAATAGAGTAGCTGATGCTTTAAGTTGTAGAAGGTACATAGCAACCATGGTTATTATCAAGAGTAGTTTTAGAGATAAAGTGATCAAATTATCTCTAAGAGATGAATTTTATGATCAGGTCAAGAAATCATTATCTAGAAATGCTAAGAATCCTAGGTATAAGGGATTTACAATAGAGAATGATGGTATTTTATGATACAATAGGATGTATGTACATGAGAGAGATAATATAAGGAGAATAATGCTAAATAAAATACACAATGTCCCATATTTAAGACATCTAAGAGTAACCAAACTCATGGCTAAGTTTAGACACTTTATTTATAAAAAGGAATCAAGAGAGATGTCTCATTGTCTAGAATGTTAGAGTGTGAAAGTTGAATAGGTGCATCCAACTATATTTTTATATCCACAAAATTTACTAAAATGGAAGTGGTAGGTGATTAGTATGAACTTCATCCAAGGTTTTCCATTATCATGGAACATACATGCCATCATCTTGGTTTTAGTTGAAAAACTAACCAAGGTAGCCCACTTCATACTAGAAAACTTGAAATATGATGCACCTACACTTATGAAGAGTTTCATGAAGAAAGTGTATCGATTGCATGGTTTTCTAAATAAGATCATTTTAGATCAAGATCTGAGGATGACTTCTAGATTTTGGTTAATTCTAAATTTAGCTCTAGGTATGCAGTTAAACTTTATCACTACTTATCACCCACAAATTGATGGATAGACAGAGTGAGTTAACCAAGTTTTAGAAGATTTAATTCATATGTATTATATGGATAAATAATATAAATGGGAGGAGTACCTTCTATTGGTTGAGTTTGCGTACATCAACTCATACCAATCAATGTTAAAGATTTCTTTGTTTGAGGCATTATATGGAAGGAGGTGTAGAACACCAATCAACTGAGACATGTTAGAAGAGAGGGTTGTCTTTGGACCTAAGATGCTTTCAGAGATGGAATACTAAGTCAGAATATTCAGGTTGAGTTTAGATGAGGCCAATGATAAATTAAAAAGTTATGTTGATCTAAAGAGAACAACTAGGTAGTTTTCTATTAGTGATAAAATGTTTCTACAAATTAAGCCTTAGAAAAGCTCGATTAAATTTAAGAAGTTAGAAAAACTTTCATCAAGATATGTGGGACCCTTTAAGGTTTTTGAAGTGGTCAAACCTATAGTGCATAGGCTTATATTGACACTAGCTCTAGCTCTTTTGCATAATGTCTTCCATGTGTCTTATCTTAAAAATTATGTTGTTGATCCTTCACATTTATTGGACTGGAATGCTTTTTAGGTTCTTGACCTCAGGATGGTCATGATAGAACCAATCAAAGTAATTGACACTCACAAAATATATTTGTGTAATCAAGAAGTGTGATAGTGCAAGGTCCTATGGGATCAATATTATGAGGATAGTGCCACTTGGGAGGACTATAATGAGTTTTATAGACCTTTTAAAAATTTGTTTGCTTAAATTGTAGCTACATATTATATTATTTTCTAATGAATAATGTTTTAAATTTATAACTTATATTTGAATAAATGCCATTGGGATGATGACCAACTTTGGGGGGAAGGATGTCACATCTTAATTTCTCTCTAAGTTGAATAACATGTTAGATCCATGGATTATTACTATTGATTAGTTGATTAACTAATATTTGATTAAATTTTATGACATATTTGATTATGTTCGTTAATTAGACAACATTATTTTATAGATATAATGATGTTTTGGGCTAACTACCTTCATTATTTTGAGGTGGATACATGATAGATTCTTCCCTTAGAATGTGATGGAGGGAAAGCATCATTGGAGAGGGTGGTTTAGATAGAGATATTAGAGGATGACATAGAATGAATATAGAAATCCTTGCACACACCACATTAGTATTTCATGTTGTATGATTAATTATTTAATTGTTAGTTGTAGTATGTTTTGTTTTTTATTTGAATGATTACCATGATCTTTATGTTTTCACCAATCTAGTTATTGTTAATGATCATGATGAATTGTTTGAGTGATTTTACTAATTCAGTGATCATACGTAGCTTATCTTATACAATGTAATTGTTTGGTTGAATGAGTGATTTTGATTATGTTTTACTTACCTTATTACCTTGTTGGGTATGGCTATGTAGTATTACGATATGATGTTATGACAGATTCCATAATTGTTATTTGATCTTTAAGATTTAGATAATAATAATTAAATATTATTATTATATTATACGAATATCCTAATATCAAAATATATAAATAACATTGTCTATAATATCTTAATATTAGATTAAAAATGTTAACCAAAAGTGATAATCATAATATATGTTAGATTGTGAATATATTGATTATATTAATTTAATGGTTTAAGGAAATTATTGTGTTTTCAAAGTGTATTTTTGAATATCATTTTAATGTTAAAATAATTTTCTTTATAATACACAATTATAATGTCATACTATATAGTCATAATGTTAATGGATAGTCAATAGTTGTTGCATGGAAAGTTAATGATTAATTGATTAAGTTGATAGTCATTGCATGGTATAGCATGAAGATGATGACTTGTGGTTTATTTGATTATTTTATTAGTTTGGGAAGTCAATGAGGGAATAATGTAAGTCAATGGCATGCAAATATAATTGAGAATATAAAATGATTAATTTAATTAGTTAAAAATAAGTTTCAAGATGATTAGGGTTATTAACCACTCATTGACTTCGGATAAACATAATTTTTATGAAAATCTTGGATTTTGTTGTGTCTGCATGGTGGCTAATTATAGAAAACAAGGAATATTTTTGAGCTATCTGGGCATGCAAAATTTTAAGTCATTTTTATCGACCATTAATGGTGGAAAAAGTAGTGGTGAATAAGTTAATGAAGATGAACAAAAAGAAAGGAGAGAAGGATATGGGCATAACACGACACACAACATATAGTGGATAAGAAACATAAGAGGAGGAGAAAATTAGAGTGAAAGAAGGAGAATTTTTGACATACTTGGCATATTTACTAGGCTGGTTTTATATTTCAAATTCTTGTGTGTAATGTGGTAGGGATTTTGAATGCAATGGTTACTTGGTTTGTTTTTGTTTGAAATGTTATGGCATGTTTAAGAGGGTTGTATGTAGGGCCCTATGGAAGGATCGACCTCCACATAACCCTACATCCAACCCAAGGTAACCTGAGGGATTTGGGGTAGGGATGAAGTATTTGCCATGGTTGTTTGGATTTAAGAAAGCTTTATCTTAAGCTCCTCTTCCATTCAAAAATATCTATTTTTCAATGGGAATGAATAATTCTTGGTGGCTATATATTATTTGGGTCAAAATGGTTATTATAAAACCATTTATGACATATATTCACTAAAATATTTGAAATTATAGATTAAATCTTTGGATAGTATGAGATCTTGACTATGTGTAAACCTAAATGGGTTTGGGCATATATGAGATCTTGAATCCTAGGGCTTTAGTGGGAGACTATATGTGTTATATTAAAAGTTAAAGATATTTGCATAGATGAACTTGAAGTTTTGATTTCAATTGGGTTTATGTTGAATTAGTATCAAATGAATTTATACATATAGGTAAAAACCTTAGTTTTATGCTTTTGACTATGTTATGAATTTTGTATCATGCATATTTGATTATTTATGGTTTTGGGGATAGTTACATTAAGTAATATCATGTAACCCAAATACGAGTAGGTGATTGAATGACTGTAGATTCTGAATTTGGCTTTATGCATAGTAATATACCTGAATATATATTAAAATTTGAATGTCATAGTTAAGTTTTTTATTGTGTTCATTATTTATATGAACTACACATTTTTATATAGTGATGAATATGTATTATAGCTTATTTAGAATTAGCCTTGAATGAGTATGAGCTACGCACAATTAGTAGCATGAATGGATATGCGTCTTATGTTTATTATGTAAGAACAAATATATATGGTTTGGTTTGTGTTGTTATATCATTCAACCCAAGTGGGGATAGTTAGTTATGTGTATGTATTGTTCATATGCATTTATTTTAAATGTCAATCTTAAATTGATTGATTGGAATATTTTATTAAAAGGGATTAGATTGAATGTGGCCTATATACAATGTGAATTTTCCTATGTTTTATATGTATATGGGACTCGTTCAACTTATAAAATAGTTATGGGGCTTTGTTTGTTTGTTGAATGCATACTTAGATTATACAGAATACTCTTAAGATAAATGATAGAGGATGCCATCTTAGATTATATTGTATACAATAAAGTAATTATATAGTATTAAATTTGTACTTTTGAATTCTAAAATATACATATAAATGGTGTGAGTTAAACATTGATTGTTTGAGTATGCAATCCATAAATGTTATACCATTTAAGTATATATTTATAAATGTATACAACTATGTTATGTAAATAAGTGTGAAAATGAGTTTCTTGTATATAATTTAATGTTTATTAAAGCATTAAAATAATGTATTTAAGAGTGAAGAATTTATGATGTTTTGGAATGGATTTTGTTTATGTGTGGAATATAAACAATAAATGAGCTTGTGATATATTGTTGTTTCATGGAGAAATAACATTATAAGTTAGTGTTCTGGGTAACTGGCAGTTTTGATGTGATCATAACTAAATGGCATGTTTACGAATGCTTGAATTTTATTTATTATTTTGTAATAAAATAGATGTATGGATTCATTTGATGGACTAAATGAATGTATGTGACATTTTTGTACTTAGCATAACTTTTATTTTCTAAAAGGAAATATTTTTGAATGAGTCTATTGGTTATTATATCATTATTTATTTTTACCAAATCTTACATTCATGACCCTAAATAGGCAATGAATGAATTCCACTAGCTTAATTAGCTCTATGAATGCAAGATGGGTGTAATCTAATTGAGTGGTGTGTATAAAATTAACTAATCCTAGAGATCATTTATTATTAAAAACTTTGGCTAAAGTAATGGTCTAATCAAACATTGTCATTTTATATGTTTATATAGTTTTTATATTTGTACGATATCATATTAAAATGGGTTTCTTTATGGTACACATTATGTATTATATATCTTCAACACATAGGTTTTAATTTGTTACTTTGGATTCCCACACCGTCATTATCTACCCATCTGTAAAGGGAGGTCCATCCCCTTGTTTGGGAGATAGTGTGGGGGATCTATGGTTTGTGGTTGGTGTAGAAAAGCATTTGGATAATGCTCTTCCTCCTAGTTGAAGTACTATACTAAGGACTAGACTTGATAATAAAGATTGATACTTGAGTTATGGAGACTCTTTAGTCATGGAGACTTTGCTCCATGGAGCTTTGAATCATGTTTTATCATTTGAGATATTTTTATGTATTGCTGAAAACTATAACATTTATACATTATAATTCTACAACAATGGTTGTAATGTTATATCAACCATGTCTAAATTTATACTATTTCATTTATGATATGATGCAATATTTATTGGTTATTCAGTATTGTTCATGATTTTTATATTTTTTCATGGTGATCCTTAGCTAAGTGGATTAGCTATAAACCTATTGGTTAACTAAATTAATACAATTACTTAAAGATCACTAATTAAGTTTCTCATGGTGAAATCTATATGATGTATATGTGTAATAAATTTAATTTTTTTACTATATTCTAGTAAAACCCAGTGGGGTTTTTACCTTGTGAAATCAGATCTAAGGCTCAAAATCTAAAACTTAATGTGTTCACTAACACAAACTTATTCTCTTGATAAGCAGGAAGAACAATGGTGCACACTAGACTAGGAAGTGAGGGTAATTCAAATACAAAACCCTTATTGATATAAATCAATTTGCCATTGAGTAAGATACCAAGTTGGACTTAATCCTTGCAAATATATAAGAGATTAGGGATCGAATCATAACCCTAGAATAGGAAGTACATGTCCATAAAAAGAAAAATGCTCAAGAGGAAACTGAAGAGCATCTTGATGACCAAGAACATATTTAAGAATAAAGGCATGAGGAGGTGCCATAGAGTGCCAGAGCTCGAGTAGATACAGAGTTGGCATGCAACATGAAAAAGGTAAATCTACCCAAGTTTAATAGAATTGTGTTGTAAGATGGAGCTAAATCATGGCTAATAGAAATGGAAAAGTATTTTGAGTTAAAAGCAGTCTAAGGAGCTTATCAGTTTATTGGTGAAGCAATAACTTAGGGGGAGAATAAGAAGCTCGAGATGAACCTTGACTCAATCACCACCAATTGAGAATAGTTTATGACACTATTTAGGTCATGATGGATTCCAAAATTATACTTTGATCAAAAGCTTATAGAGTTTTAGAATCTTAAGTAAGGTTATTTGTCGATAAATGAATATTATAAGCAAATCTCCAAGATCCTTAAGTATGTACCTCAATATCAGGTGGATGAGAGGTTTATAATTAGGAAATTCATCATGGTATTGAAACCCCAAATAGGATGTGATGTAGATGTGCATGGTCCATCTACCATGGATCAGGTGTTCGAGAAGGTGGTCAAGCAGGAACATAAATTAAAATCTCTTGCCCAAGTTAGAGATTAAAAAAAAAAAAAATTAGTTCTAAACTAAATTTTAAGAAGAAGAACTGGAAGTAGAGGAGTGGAGATTCCAAGGGTTAGTTCAAGAATCATAATGCCAAGTTTAAAAATGGTTCAAGGAACAAGAGACTTGGTAATGGTTTTAAGGGAAACCAAAAGATTGAGAGGAAAGGACCACTTATAAGTTGCTTCATATGTAGAAGTGACCATTTTACTCCAAAATGTACTCAGGAAAAATTGAAGAACAAAGTTTCAGCTTCTCAACAAGGTACATTTCAACAATAGATTCATGTAGCTGTTGACAATTTATAGGTTGAGTATCAAGCTTTGTCCATAAAATTGTCAAGTATTTTGTTTGATCATCCAATTTATATTTTGATTGACACTAGAGTTAAAGAATGTTTTATTGCTCTTATAATGCTTAGTAAATTATCTAAAAAAGCTATAGTTATGGCAAATGTATGGTCGATACAATATGAGAATGAGTCAAAGGCCAAAGTTGACAAGTGTCTTGTCAAAGTAGAGATTAGGTTTCCTGATTTTACTATAGTAGTAGATCTTTTGTAGCACTTTTGGGATCATATGATGTGATCCTAAGAGTCAATTGGCTTGTGAGGCAAAGGCCAAGGTTGAATATTTTTTTTAAGAAGGTTGAGTGTCAAAATGATTTCAAAAAATAGACATAACTTTAGGTCAAGAAAAGGGAGTTGAAGCATGAGTTAAAGGCAAAACTTCATAAGTTTGATTTCTTGATTAATATCATACCTAGATCAAAATCATAGTCTAAGGCATCGTACAAAATGACAACTACTAAATTGGTTGAGTTAAATGCAAAACTTCATAAGTTATTATTGAAAGGGATGATTCGACCAATTGTGTCACCATGGGGTACACTATTTTTCTTCATCAAGAAGAAAGATGGAACTCTTTACCTGTGTATAGATTATAGGCTAATGAATAAAGCAATGATCAAGAATAGATATTCATTGTCATGCACTGATGATATATTTGATCAAATGCAAGGGGAAACAATATTTTCAAAGATTGGTCTTAGAGTAGGGTATCACCTGTTGAGGATCCATGAAGATAATATTCTAAAACCACATTCAGGGCTTGATATGGGAACTACGAGTTCACAGTGTTATCATTTGAGTTGACATATGCTTTAGTAACATTTATGAATCTTATGAACAATGTGTTCATCGATTACTTGGATTGTTTTATTTTGGTATTTCTAGATGACATCCTCATTTATTCCAAAGATGAGGAAGAGCACTTACAACATCTAGAATTGGGTTAGCAACATTTTTGAAAGCACAAGTTGTATGGCAAGTCATCTAAGTGTGCATTTTTCCAAAATAAAGTATAGATTTTGAGACACATTGTCTTTGCATATAGAATTTTAGTGGATCCAACAAATATAATAGCCATTATGGAATGGTTCGTACAAAATAATGTGCATGAGATAAGGAGTTTCATAGTAGTAGTGGGATATTATAGGAAATTCATTTTGAATTTCTCTAAGATAGATAATCTAATTACCTATCTTCAATAAAAGAATCATAGTTTTGTCTGATTAGATAAGTGTGAGGTAGTTTTTTAGGAACTGAAAATGAGGCTTACTTCAAAACCAATGCTAAGAGTTCCCCATCCTAATAGTCAATTCTCAGTGATCACTGATGCATCTAAGGATGGACTTGGAGGAGTTATTTTATAGGATGGCTCAGTAGTAGCCTGAATCTAGGAAACTAAAGCTGTATGAGGTGAATTATGATCCTAATAACATAGAACTTGTAGCAATTGTGCATGAATTACAAGTTTGGAGGTATTATCTATTAGGAAAAATTGTTTGAGATCAAGATTAATAGATTGGGACTCAAGTACATTTTCACTCAACCAAACTTGAATGCTTGTCAAAGGTGATGGTTAGAATTTTTATTTGATTATGATTTTGACATTAATTATATCAAAGGTAAGGAGAAAAAAATAGTTTATTCTCTAAGCAATAGAAGATACATGAATGGATATGTGTCTTATGTTTATTGTGTAAGAAGAGATATATATGGTTCAGTTTGTGTTGTTATATCATTCAACCTGAGTTGGGTGTAGTCAACTGTGTGTATGTATTGTTCACATGCATTTATTTTAAATGTCAATATTAAATTTATTGATTGGGATATTTGATTAAAAGGGATTGGAAAGAAAATTGATTGTATGCAATGTGAATTTTTGTATGTTTTATAAGTATATGGGACTCATTCAATTTATAGAAGAGTTATGGGGCTTTGTTTGTTTGTTGAACAAATGCTTAGAGTATACAGATACTCTAAGATAAATGATAGAAGATGTAATCTTAGAGTATACTATATACAATTAAGTAATTATAGAGTATTAAATTTGTACTTATGAATTCTAAAATATACATATAAATGGTATGAGTTAAACATTGATTGACTGAGTATGCAATCCAAAAATGTTTATACCATTTAAGTATATAGTTATGAATGTATAGAGATGTGTTATGTAAACAAGTGTGAAAATGAGTTTTTTTTGTAAATAACTTAATGTTGATTCAATCATTAAAATAATGTATTTAAAAGTAAAGCATTTATGATGTTTTGTATTGGCTTTTGTTTATGTGTGGAATATAAACAATAAATAAGCTTGTGATATAATGTTGTTTCATGGAGAAATAACATTACAATTTACTTAGTATTTTGGGTGACTGGTAGTTTTGATGTGATCATATTTAGATGGTATGTTTAAGACTACTTGGCTTTTGTTTATTATTTTGTAAAGAACTAGATGTATGGATTCTTTTCACTTCATTTGATGGACTAAATGATTGTATGTGATATTTTTGTACTTAGCATAATGTTGATTTGCTAAACGGAAATATTTTTGAATGAATCTATTGGTTATTATATTATTATTTATTTATATTGAATCTCACATTAATGAACCTAAATAAACAATAGATGGATTCGATTGGCTTAATTAGCGCCATCAATCTAAGATGTGGTATAATCTAATTGAGTGGTGTGTATGAAATTGACTAATCCTAGAGATCATTTATTATTGAAAACTTTGGCCAAAGTAATGTTTTGATTAAGCACTGTCATTTCCTATGTTGATATAATTTTTATAGTTGTGTATCATATTAAAACATATTTATTTATAGTACACATTATGTATCAGATATATTCAACACACAGGTTTTGGTTTGTTACTTTAGATTATCACATTGTCATTATCTACCCATCCATGAAGGGAGGGTGATCCCTTTGTTTAGGAGATAGTATGGGGGATATATGGTCTATGGTTGGTGTGAAAAATCACTTAGATGATGTTTTTCCTCCCAGATGAAGTACTATACTAGGGAATACACTTAAAATTATAGATTGATATTTGAGTCATGGAGACTCTACTCCATGGAGATTTGTATCATGTTTTATCATTTGAGATATTTTTATGTATTGTTGGAAACTATAATATTTATAAATTATACTTCTACAATAGTGACTATAATTTTGTATCAACATGGCTAAATTTATACTATTTTATTTATGATATGATGTAGTATTTATTGGTTATTCAGTATTACTTATGATTGTTATATCTATTTATGGTGATCCTTAACTAAGTGGACTAGCTATAAAATTATTAGTTAACTAAATTAATATAATTACTTAAATATCACTAATTAGGTTTCTTGTGGTGAAATCTATATGATGAATATGTGTAATAAATTTAAATTTTTTTACTATATTCTAGTAAAACCCTTTGGGGTTGTTATATTGTGGCATCAGAGATGAGGCTCAAAATATAGAACTTAATGTGTCCACTAACACAAACTTATTCACCTGATAAGCATGAAAAATAATGATGTGCACAAGACCAAAAGGTGAGGGTACTTCAAATACCGAACCCCCTATTGATCCAAATTAATTTACTATTGAGTAAGCTGTCAAGTTGGACTTAATCCTCTCAAACATGTAAGAGACTAGGGACTGAATCGTGGCCTTATAAAAGGAAGTGCATGTCCATGAAGAGAAAAATGCTCATGAGGACCTTAAAGAGCACCCTGATGATTAGGAACATCTTCAAGAGTAGAGTCATGAGGGGGTGCCATAGGATGTGAGAGTTTCAATAGCTACAAAGTTGGCACATGACTTGAAAAATGTAAATCCACCCAATTTTGATGGAATTGTGTTGGGAGATGGATTTGAAGCATGGATAATAAAAATGGAGAAGTATTTCAAGTCAAAAATAATCTAGGGAGATTATTAACTTACTGGTGAAGTAACAACTTGGTGGAAAAACAAGAAGCTCAAGATGAAATTCAACTCAACCACCACCATTTGGTAAAAATTTGTGACAATATCTAGGTCATGATGGATTTCATAGTTGTACTTTGATCAAAATCTTATAGATTTTTAAAATCTTAAGAAAGGATATTTGTCAGGTAATGAGCACTAGGAGCAATTCACCAAGATCCTTAAGTATGTACCTCAATATTAGGTAGATGAGAGGTTCAGAATCAAGAAATTCATCATGGGATTGAAACCCCAAATGAGATGTGAAGTATATGTGATAACTCTTGAACCAAATAGGTTGAACCTTGTCCCCGCTTAGTGCGAGTGCACAAGTATTTTATTAATAGTTCAAAAAATCAAGTACATAAGGGTGCCTTTACTCTGTTAACCCTTTTACAATGCAAAAATGGATTTATATAGTTTTTACCAATGACCGATAAAAACAACTAATCCTATAACCAACTAAATACGAGAAAACAACCCGTAAGGTATTTTTAATTAATAAATATAAAACATTAAAACTACCTAAAATTAAACTAAGTTTATTTAATGGGGGTGTCTTTACTAAAAGATGCATGCCCCATTTACAATAATTATTTATTACCTACCAAAAATCTAACCTAATGTTAAGACTTTGGAACAAGTCCTAACAAACCCCCCTATGATCCAAAGTCAAGTCTTTGGACACATACCAAGCATTTTTTTGAATTTTTCAAATTTGATTCTGTCAAGGGGTTTTGTGAAGATATCAGCTGTCTTATCAGAAGTTGGGAAATATATTGGATCAAGAGTTTTCTTTGCCACCAGCATTCACAGATAATGCTATTTGACATCCATATGTTTTGTTTTGGCATGAAACACTGGATTCTTGGACATCTTGATTGCACTTTGATTATCAATGTATAACTATGTAGGAGAAAACTGAGAAACCTAAAGATCTTCAAGAATACGATGAAGGTAAACAATTTCTCTGGAAGCATCCCATGCTACAATATACTCTGATTTTGTTGATGAATTTGCCAATGTATCCTACTTCTTACAACACCAAGGAATGGTAGCTGAACCCATATGCATAGTGTATCCTGTGGTTGACACTCTGTCATCCACACATCCACCAAAATATGCATCACAATATCCAACAAGTTTGAAGTTCTTGTTTCGGTGGTAGTCAAGGCCATATGTTTTTGTTCCTTGAAGGTAATGAAGTACTTGTTTTACTGCATGCCAATGAATTTATCTAGGCTCATGAATAAACCTAGATAAAATTCCAACTGAAAATGAAATATCGGGCTTGGTAGTCATCAAGTATATCAAACATCCCACCAATTGTCTATATGTGGTGCCATCAAAAAAGGCACTGCTATCATCCTTAGATAATTTCAAGTTACTTTCCATGGGAGTGAGGGCAGGTTTGCAATCACTCATGCCAAACCTCTCTAATAATTTAGAAATATACTTAGTTTGTGAAATGAAAATACTATGCTCTTTCTGAGTTACCTCTATGCCTAGATAGTAGTGAAGAAGTCCAAGATCTATCATCTCAAACCCATCTTTTAATTCCTTCTTCACAAACTTGTTATGGTTTTCATCATTTCCTGTAATAAACAAGTCATCAACATAGAGAACAAGTATCACCATTTTCTTACCCTGCACTCAAAAATAGAGAGTATCATCAAATTCACTGTGATGAAAACCAATGGATTTCAAGTATGAATCCATTTTCTCATACCAAGCCCTAGGTGCCTATTTGAGCCCATACAAAGATTTTGTCAATTTACATACTTTGTGTTCAGCACCCACCTGTTCAAAACCTTGAGGTTGTTTCATATAGACCTCTTCCTGTAAATCACCATTTAAAAAGGCACTTTTAACATCTAATTAATGTACTTTCCAACTATTTTGTGCTGCTAAGGCAAGTACCATATGAATAGTGTGCCATTTGGCAGTTGGTGTAAATGTTTCCTCATAGTCAATACCTTCTTGTTGTGCATATCCTTTTGCAACAAGTCATGCCTTATGTTTATCAATGGAGCCATCTGATTTATACTTAGTCCTATAAACCCATTTACATCCGATGGGTTTAACATGTGGAGGAGGATCAACTAAAACCCATGTATTATTGCTAAGTATGGAATCATACTCACATTTCATTGCCTTTTGCCAAACATGTTTAGTAGATGCCTCCTCAAAAGTGGATGGCTCAGTGGAAGAAGTAGTAACAACCATAGCATAGTTTACCTATTTTCGAGAATTCTTGGGCCCTGTTAAACCAACTTCATCTGTTGTTAAGTCAAAAAAAGTAATTTGAGCCCATTTTGGATACTTGTTCAAATTATTCAAATCAGGGACTCCAAAATTCTCATCATGTGCATTATTCAAAGGGGGACTTAGAGAATTTTCAACAATTTCTAAGTCATCAACCTGTGAACTTGTAGATGAAGGAGAGGAAAGTGAAGGAATTTGAGTCTCATACCATAACTTTGAAGAGTTAACCCCATTATTCAAACCCTTATCTCTTTTTGTATTTTTCCTCTCTAATCTATCAAGTTGAGAATCAATCTCTACAGTGTTCATAGTCCCAAACTCATCAAATATTACATCTTGACTCACTATGAATTTTCTTGAATCCTATGCTGATCCATAAACTCCACTGATTCAACTCAAAGTGAAGTTCAAAATATGAATACTGATTTCTTAAAACTGATACAAATTTTCAAAAAACTCAAAAGAACTTGTAACATGTTTTGGAATAAATTATTCTCGGTTATTGAATCGGTTTTTTAATAACGTTGTGTTATAATTGTCATAATGAAAATTACTTGCATGAGTTCATTTACTAATTAAACCAAATTAGCAAACTAAAATAAAATCATGCATCAAAATGACAAATTACCAAGAAACATGAAATGTGATAACAGAGTTTGGCTCAACAAATGATGCCTACATCTTCGGGTTCTCCAAAGGAGTGGACCGTTTCCATTAAGGGCATTTCAACAACTTGAAAACAATAAACAACTTTCCTGCAAGTTGATCTCTCAATACAAAAATTCACCTTCACCATGACTGATAATCAAGCCCAGCACCTTTGAATTTCATGAGTCTTCACACTTGCCAAGTTGCTCCAAAAGTCCTAAAAATCTCCTCTCTAGGCTTAAAAATATTCTTCCAATATACAAATTAGATAAAAAGAGTGTTAAGACTGAGTATTATGGCCAGAAAATAGATAAAAATCCATTATCTAAGCTTTCCCAAAGCTTTTACAAAGTCTCGGCCTTTAAAATAAAAAAACACAGTTCAGAAACTGTTTAAAACAAATACAGATTCATGCTTTTATAATTAGTTGCAAGCTTGTGGCATAGTGGCTAAGTCTCCTATCTTTTTGCCACAAGGTTAGGGGTTCAAAACCTCCTCCCACCATCCTAGGCACCTAGCATGCAATTTGAAATGCCTCCTCCTTATTGGGCACCCTCAAGCTCTCCTCCCTAGGCACCAAGCATGCTTTGAACGCTTTGACTTTTTCTTTCCCTCCTTTTTGGCACCTTGGACTTTGAAAAAATCAAAAGACATGTGAATAAAAAACACCTAAGCCAATTTTTTTGCAACTATTTTTTTTGCCACATGTCAAATAGCTATTGGCCCATTTGGCATTTCAATAGTGCCACATGTTGACCTCTGATAGGTCCAAATGTCGATACATTTTTGAATCACGTGTCAAATGTCGCAAGTGTTTTTTTTGACAAATCTTCAAATGACCATATCTTGAGCATCTGGACTCCATTTTGCAAACCACAAAAAGCGTCAAAAAACTCTCAACGAGCTCTACAGTGTGGAACCATTGAAACTATGACTTGAAACCATTTTTTAGAACCTAATTTCTGATCACACCTGTCTAATGGAAGGCTTTTGGTCTCCAAAAGTCTAATATCCCCTGAAATCTTATAATTGGTCTACTGCATCCATGAAAATAGAACCCAATCATAACAAGGATATAAACAATTGCATTAAAATGATTCACAATCAAACTATAAAAATGCCTAATCTAAAGGCATGAATAAGTGAATCTGCAACTGCCAAAGTGATTACAACATACCAAAATTGTCTGCTCAAATGTCACATCCTATAAAGCAGTGAATTGCCAAAAAATGAAACAAATCCCAATGTAACTGTAAGACAAGTTTAGAATGTCGACAACATACAATAAATGTTGTAGACATGTTGCAATATAACGCCCTAGTATGGGACTTATATGCTAAGCAAATGCAAACAACCTAAAGTGTATGCTGCCTAACATCTAAACATGCCCAAAGGGTCTTAAACATGCATCTATACATCCATGTGCTAAAGATACATTCAAAATAACAGTCAAATAAGTGTTGCAAAGAATCAACTCAACCTACAACATGCTTTCTGCTATTATCTCCAACTGATCAAATGAGTTCAAGTCCTCTAGACAACTCACACAACATAAAAAGGAGATTCAAAAACTTAGAGTTATCAAAAAGTGAGAATTGAAAAACTTCATATGGTAAACCTGTCTTGAAGTGTTCCCACCAACTCTAATCTACATCTTATCAAAACTTGTTCATTTCCTTAGATGAATTCTTAATCATGCTTTGCAAAAAGAATGTAGTGATAATCCACTTAACCATTTCTTTCTTCCTAGTGAAATTGATTTCCTTAGTGGATTCCTTATTAATTGCATATTGTTGACTTAACCTCTTTAATGGATTTTCACTTGTAGGTTTTATCTTATCCTGGGTTGTATTGTCAACTGCATTATGGATTGAATTAGCTTCATTAACCTTAGTGAGAGGTTTGTAAATCATCTTAGTTCTAACATTACTTGAATGTGAAGATGCATGAAGCTTAAAACATCTATCAATCCTATGTCCACTCACTTTACAATGAGTGCAAACATTCTTCTTAGGTGAGGGTCCCCTTTCGCCAATTCCCATCTTATTATGAGAATGGTCTTACAAACATGCAATCTACTTAAACAAAGCTTCTCATTTCCAACAAGTCTTAGCACTATGGTTATTCATCCCACAAAAAATGCATGGAAATGATTGCATTATTTTCTGTCCATTATATCCAAATTTCTTAAAAGTATCAATTGGATCAAAAGATTTAATGTAAGAATCAGGAGGTGGAATCTCAATACCTCTTTTACCTTTACACCTTTGAACTAGTGTCTTAGAACCTTCGCTATTGGAAGCTCGTCTTCCTTTAGCCATGGAAGAAACTTCTCCATCATCCACCTGCACACTAGTATAACCCAAACCTACATGAAGAGGTCTATGCTCAACCTGAATTGGGTTAGATATACCTTGGCTATCTCTACCAAGTCCTCCTCCATTATAACCCATTTTAAACAACAATTTAGATCCTATGCCCTTAGTGTATCTTTCAAAATCACTAAAAACAATATTACTAGAATTTGAATTTGAAATGGTAGAAGAAGATGAAGATTCTTGTGGTGAAAAACTTACACTGCACTTAGTCATAGTTTCTACATCTGAAGTTGAAGGCTTTACCTTTTCACACTCACCACATTGCAATCTAATCAAGAGCTCATCCTTGGATTCAAGCTCCAATTTTAACTTTTCCACTTGCAATTCAAGTGCAAATTTTTGGCATCTCAAGATTGCATTTTCATCTTTGATGACATCAATCTGTGACAACTTGCCCATGATTTCCTACAAACACACTGATTCCACAACTGCACACTACAATATAATCAATCTGCAAACCAATAATCCAACTATTCAGGAAGCAATTGTCAATACACAACTAGAAGCAATCTCTACATTCTAACCGCTCTGATACCAACTTGATCCATAAACTCCACTGATTCAACTCAAAGTGAAGTTCAAAATATGAATAATGATTTCTCAAAACTGATACAAATTTTCAAAAAAACTCAAAAGAACTTGCAACATGTTTTGGCATAAATTATTCTCGATTATTGAACCAGTTTTTTAATAACATTGTGTTATAATTGTCATAATGAAAATTACTTGCATGAGTTCATTTACTAATTAAACCAAATCAGCAAAATGAAAAAAAATCATGCTCAAAATGACAAATTACCAGAAACACGAAACATGATAATGGAGTTCGGCTCAACAAATGATGCCTACATCTCTGAGTTCTCCAAAGGAGTGGACCATTTCCATTTAAAACATTTCAACAACCTGGAAACAATAAACAACTTTCCTGCAAGTTGATCTCTCAATACAAAAATTCACCTTCACCGTGATTGATAATCAAGCCCGGTACCTTCGAATTTTGTGAGTCTTCACACCTGCCAAGTTGCTCCAAAAGTCCTAAAAATCTCCTCTATGGGCTTAAAAATATTCTTCTGATATACAAATTGGATAAAAAGAGTGTTAAAACTGAGTATTATGGCCATAAAATGGATAAAAATCCATTATCTAAGCTTTCCCAAAGCTTTTACAAAGTCTCAGCCTTTAAAATTAAAAAACATAGTCCAAAAACTGTTTAAAACAAATACAGATTCATACTTTTATAATTAGTTGCAAGCCTGTGGCGTAGTGGCTAAGTCTCCTATCTTTTTGCCACAAGGTTAGGGGTTCAAAACCTCCTCCCACCATCCTAGGTGCCTAACATGCAATTTGAAATGCCTCCTCCTTGTTGGGCATGCTCAAGCTCTCTTCCCTAGGTGCCAAGCATGCTTTGAACGCTTTGACTTCTTCTTTCCCTCCTTTTTGGTGCCTTGGACTTTGAAAAAATTAAAAGACATGTGAATAAAAAACACCTAAGCCAATTTTTTTGCAACTAATTTTTTTGCCACATGTCAAATGGCTATTGGCCCATTTGGCATTTCAATAGTGCCACGTGTTGACCTCCGATAGGTCCAAATGTTGATACATTTTTGAATCACATGTCAAATGTCGCAAGTGTTTTTTTGACAAATCTTCAAATGACCATATCTTGAGCATCTAGACTCCGTTTTGTGAACTGTGAAAAGTGTTGAAAATCTCTCGATGAGCTCTATAGTGTGGCACCATTGAAACTCTGACTTGAAACCATTTTTTAGAACCTAATTTCTGATCACATGCAAGCAAACAAAACCCTTTTTTATCTTCAGAATAACCAAGAAAGATGCATTTTTGACTTCGTGGTTCCAACTTAATTTTTTGTTTAATAGGAACCAAAGCAAAACAAAGACATCCAAACACTTTCAAGTGTTTAAATTTTGGTTTAAATCCATACCATGCCTCATATGGAGTTTGTCCCAAAAGTGCAACTGTGGGGGACCTGTTTCTCAAATACACTGCAGTACCTATGGCTTCGGCCCAAAACTTATCATCAAGCTATTTATAGTGCAACATGGCATGTGTTGTGCCCTTTAAGGTTCTATTTATTCATTCAGATACTCCATTTTGTTGTGGAGTATAAGCATTACTATATTGTCTATGAATACCATGTTCTTGACAATAATCTAAAAATTCATTAGAGGTATACTCACCTCCATTATCTAAACGAAGAGTGGCCAAATGTGAACCTATTTCTTTTTCGACTAAGTGTAACCAATAAAAAAACTTAGCGACAACTTCAAATGTGTTTTTCATAAAGAATACCCACGTCATCCTAGAAAAGTCATCAATAAACAAGACAAAGTATCTACACCCACCAATGGATGACTTTTTCATGTCACATACATCACTATGAACTAACTGTAAACATCTGTTAGCTCTCCAAGATGACTATTTAGGAAAATTTTCTCGATTTTGTTTTCCCAAAACACATGACTCACAAAGAATACTATCTTTGTGAAAAGTGGGCAACCCATTCACCATACCATATCTCTACAAATCCACTAAAGAGTGGATATTCAAATGTCCATAGCAGAGATGCCATAACCGCTATGTAGACATAGTACCTGTACCTGTGTCAACAACTACTGCAAGTTCTATATTGTGAGGAAGCACCTTAAAATGTAATCTAACCAAGTTTCCATCTTCATATCTTATATACATAGTTTTATAATCATCCTTCATTGAATTGATGTAAATGAGCCCATTTTCAAGCACAATTTGATAACCTTTCTTTCAAATAGTTACCAAAGAAAGTAAGTGTTTCTTCAATGTGGGAACATACCAAACATCCTCCAAGTATTTTATAGACCCATTAGGAAGAAGAATTCGAATAGATCCAAGTCTTAGTGGTGTATGCATAGACTTATCTACTAAGGCAACTGGAGAGAGGAAGCTTCCTTATAAGACCAAAATAAATCTCTCTTAAAAGTCATGTGTTTGGTTGCTCCTGTGTCTAAAACCCATACATCTGTGAGCTCATCTCTAGCCTCATATTCAATATAATCAATGTGCCCCAAAGTAGTGAATGCAGATTCATGGGAAACATTACTAGATTCATCATAGTCATGATCAGCATACTGAGTACAGTTATACTTAGTCATTTTTTGTGGCCTCTAAATTTTATCAAAAGGAATCCTACATTGTGAGGCAAAGTGACCAAATTTTCCACATCTATGACACTGAATGTCTAATCTACCTCGACCTCTACCCCTATATGAGTTGTGACTATGTCCTCGATCACTTGATTCATGTGAATGTGATTGGTTAGATTGTTGATTATTTGAATGACCCCTACCTCTATTTTGATATCTACCTCCTCTGTAACCTTGACCCCCTCTATAACTGTTTCCTCTATTGTTTTGATGCCCAGATGAAGATGAACTAGGCTTTGATTCTAAAACATGGGCCTCTTCGGTTTTCTTAGATTTCTTGGGTAGAGAGAGGTCATGTTGGATGAGAAACTTACCTAACTTATCAAAAGCGATGCTTGTGATCTTGTCAGAGACATGCAACATTTCAACAAAATTCCTATAGGACCTTGGTAGTCCTTTCAAAGCAGCAGTAACTATGAGGTCATCATCTAGTTTTCCAAACCCAGACTTAGTGTACTCAGTAGTGATATTTTTCAACTTAGACATATATTCTCCCATATCCCCATATTAATCTAATGACAAAGTAAATAACTGCATATGAATATCTATCTTCTTATGCTTAGGTTTCTTATCATACAAATTTGACAATGTTTTCCATGCAGTGTAACTATGAGGAGAATTTTCAATATGAACATAAGTATCATGAGTACAACATCATTTAATGAGAGCTAAGGCCTTAGAATCATGCAAATTGAATATATCTAATTTAGCCTATTCAGTTGGCAATGTGGGATTTTTATTCTTAACAATATCCCATAACTCATAAAACACTAGTGAAGCCTCCATCAATCGTTTCCAATCTGAATAATTGGAAATCGTTAATCTATCACCATCTGAAAGCAAATTTGGAATTTTTGGCATTTTGAAATGAAAGCAAGTGCAGTAGAGAAAAGTGCGACAAAATGCAAAAGAGTGAAACAAATATCTCACTCATTGCACAAGACACTGCTTCTACAGGGTTTTGCACTTAACCTCTGCGTAGAGCGCAAAAGAAAAAAACAAGTATTTTTGATGTGTTTTGCACTTAACCTCACCAAAAATCAATGATTACACCCTTATTTTGACAAATTACAACCTTATTCCACCAATTGCATCCTTATCTCACCACAACAATGTAAAAAAAATATGATTGAATTCCCCCTTTTTTGATTTAAAATAACACAATAAGTATGTGTTTTACAATATTTAGATTTAAAAAAGGAATATTCCTTTTTCAAAAAAGAATATTCCAAAGCAAAAATAACTTTCTCCAAAAAGAAGGGATTTGAACCCTTGACCTCCTCCTTTGCAAGCTTCTTACAACATAAGCTTAACCAATTGCTCTAAGAGCATTTTTAGAACATTACACTTAGAAATTTCTACTTATTCCAGATTTTGTGTATGAGGGAAAATTAAAAAAATTACATGTGAGTAAATAAATTTAATTTTTTTCTCTTTTACAACCTTCTCTTCCAAGCTATCTCCTGTGGGACCCACTAAGGCAAATATTTGATATCAAAAAACTTTAGAAACATCAAAAATAAATTTCCTGAGTATTATATTGTGTCATTCTTCCCTGGGATGCCATGGCTACTCCTGGATGTTTTTCTCCACCTGCTCTCTCCCCCAAAGGCTGTATAAATCAGTACAGGCATGATAAAATAGATTTTAACTGAGTTTTGACAAATTTTTTGAGGTATATTTGTAGGGAATGAGTTTAAAATGAAGCCAGGGTGTTGGAAGGCCATACAACAAGCCGTACAACTCCAAAAAATTCTAGATTTTCAATTTGAATGCAAAAATAGGGGTTTAATAATATTTGTAGGTGATTTAGCTATTAAGAGGCCTGAGAATGAGATGAATCAATAATGGCAGCCATGAATAAACATTACAGAGGTTTTTCTCAACTAAATAGGCCATATAAATATGGTTTTTACAAAAAAATAATGAATTTAATAACATTTAAATGCTAAAAATTTATTTTTATGCCAAATTTGGAGTTTGAACACAGGAAATGGAGTATCAAATGGCCAAAAATGACCAGACGGTGGTATATGGAAAATATACAGGTTTAAATGTAAATAATATTTGAAAAATTAAAATAATTTAATAATTTTTAAAAATATTTAAACCAATACTATATGGCATACCTTATTTCATGCCAAAATGATATCACGTGAATTGATTTTTCACCTTGCTCCTTCGAATTCACCAGCTCCCAAAATAACCATTCTCTGATACCACTGATAACTCTTGAACCAAATAGGTTGAACCTTGTCCCCGCTTAGTGCGAGTGCAAAAGTATTTTATTAATAATTCAAAAAATTAAGTACATAAGGGTGCTTTTACTCCATTAACCCTTTTACAATGCAAACATGGATTTATATAGTTTTTACCAATGACTGGTAAAAACAACTAATCCTATAACCAACTAAATACGGGAAAACAACCCGTAAAGTAGTTCTAATTAATAAATATAAAACATTAAAACTTCCTAAACTTAAAATAAGTTTATTTTATGGGGGTCTCTTTACTAAAAGATGCATGCCCCATTTACAATAATTATTTATTACCTACCAAAAATCTAACCTAATGTTAAGACTTTGGAACAAGTCCTAACAATATGTGCATGGTCCATCTACCATGGATCATGTATTTGAGAAGGTGGTCAAGTAGGAACATAAATTGAAATCTCTTTTCCAATTCAGAGATAAGTTCAAAAATAAATTTGAAAGTTCTAAACCAAATTTTAAGAAGAAGAACTAGAAGCAGAGGAGTGGAGATTCCAGGGGTCAACTCAAGAATCATAACACTAAGTTTAATAGTGGTTCAAGGAACATAAGCCTTGGTAATTATTTCAAAGAAAACTAATAGACTGAGAAGAAAGGACCAGTTGGAGGTTGATTCATATGTGAAGGTGACCATTTTAATCTTGAATTTCATCAAGACAAATAAAATAATATGGCTTTAGCTTCTTAGTAAGGTACATTTCAATAGTAGATTTATGAAACTATTGACAATTGATAGCCTGGTATCAAGCTTCACCCATAGAACTTTTAGGTTTTTTTTAGATCATCCAATTTATATTTTGATTGACATGGGAGATACATAATGTTTCATTTCTCATATAATGCTTAGTAAATTTTCTAGAAAGGTTGGAGTTATGGTAAATGCATGGTTGATATAATATGGGAATAAGTCAAAATTCAAGGTCGAAAAGTGTCTTATCAAAGTAGTTATTAAGTTACCTAAGTTTAATATAATAGTAGATATTTTTGTAGCACCATTGGGATCATATAAAGTGATCTTAGAGTTAAAGGGCTTGTGAATCATAAAGGCAAGGTTGACTATTTTCGGAATAAGGTTGAGTGTCAAGATGATTTCAAAAATTAGACACAATTTTAGGGCAAGAAAAGGTAACTAAAGCTAAGGTAGATTTATGAAATTAAACTCAAAAAGCTCAAAGGAGGGGATGATAGGAATTTATCATTAAGATAAATGAGATGGAAGAATCTCAAGAACCATCTATCAAAGATTATCCATTTATAAGAAAATTTCATGACATGTTTCTAGAAGAATTACTTGGATTACCACCTAAATGTGAGTTTGATTTCTTGATTGATATCATACTTGGATCAAAAACACAATCTAAGGCACCATACAAAATAAAAACCACTTAATTGGTTGAGTTAAAATCACAACTTCAGGAGTTATTGTTGAAAGGGATAATTTGACTAATTATGTCATCATGGGGTACACTAGTTATCTTTGTTAAGAAAAAGGATGGTAGTCTTTGCCTGTGTATAGATTATAGGATGTTGAATAAAGTAATGATCAAGAACATATATCTATTACCATGCTTTGATGATCTCTTTGATCAAATGCAAGTGAAAAAAGTATTTTCTAAGATTGATCTTAAAGTAGGGTATCACCAATTGAGGTTCTATGAAGAGGATATTCTAAAAACAATGTTCAATACTTGATATGGGAACTACGAGTTCATAGTGTTACCATTTGGGTTGACAAATACTCTAGCAGAATTTATGAATTTTATGAATAGTGTGTTTAAATATTACTGAGATCATTTTATTTTGGTCTTTCTAGATGACATCCTCATTTATTCCAAGAATGAGGAATATCACTTACAACATCTGGAATTGGTTTTGTAACATTTATGGAAGCACAAATTGTATGAAAAGTTATCTAAGTGTGCATTTTTAAAAATAAAATGTATTATTTGGGACATATTATCTCTACAGATGGAATTTTAGTGGATCCAACAAAGATAAGAGCCATTATGGAGTGGTCAACACCAAATAATGTACATGAGGTAATAAGTTGTATTGGATTAGTCAGCTATTACAAGAAATTCATTTTAAATTTCTCTAAGATAGCTAATCCAATTACCTCTCTTCAGTTGAAGAATCAAATTTTTATCTTGTCAAATAAGTGTGAAGTAGCCTTTCAAGAAATGAAAAGGAGGCTTACTTCAACACCAGTGCTAAAAGTTCCTGATCCTAATGGCCAATTCTCAATGATCATTGATACATCTATAGATGGATTTAGAGGATTTATTATGCATGATGTCTTAGTGGTATGTTATGAGTCTAAGAAACTAAAGCCATATGAGGGGAATTATGCCTCTCATGACCTAGAATTTGCATCAATCATGCATGCTTTGCAAGTTTGGAGGCATTATCTATTTGGAAAAAGTATTTAAGTTTAAGACTGATACTTGGGACTCAAATACATTTTTACCCAATCAAATTTTAATGCCCATCAAAGGTAATGGTTAGAGTTATTTTTTGATTATCATTTTGATATTACTTATATCAAAGGGAAGGAGAAGAGAGTAGTTAATTCTCTAAACTATAGAAGGTACATAGCAGTTATGGCTACTATCAAGAGTATTTTTAGAGATCAAGCAATCAAATTATTTTTAGAAGATGAATTCTACAATCAGATCAAGAAAGTATTATTTGCAAATGCTCAAAATACTAGGTATAAGGGATTCAAGATAGAAAATGATGCTTTTTATAGTACAATAGTAGGATGTATGTGTTTGGGAGAGAGAATCTAAGGAGCATAATGCTAAAGGAACTGCACAATGCCCCATATTCAAGACATATAGGAGTAACCAAGCTCATGGTTGAGCTTCAACCACTCTATTTCTAGAAAGGAATCAAGAGAGATGCAACAAGTTTTATGTCTTTTTATTTGGAATGTCAACGTGTAAAGATGAACATGTGCATTCAACTAGATTGTTATAAAAACATGATATACTAGAATAGAAGTGGCAAGTGATTAGTATGGACTTCATCTAAGGTTTACCATTATCATGAAATAAACATGACATGATCTTAGTTATAGTTGACAAACTAACTAAGGTAGTCCACTTCATACCAGGCAACTTGACAGATGATCCACCTACACTTTCAAAGAGATTAGTGAAGGAAGTGTATCTATTGCATGGTTTTATAAAGAAGATCATTTTGTATCAAGATTTGAGGATGAATTCTAGATTTTGGTAGACTTTGAATTCAGATTTGGGTATGCAGTTGAACTTCAACATTGCTTATCATCCACAAATTTATGGATATACAAAGCGAGTTAACTAGGTTTTAAGAGATCTCCTTTGTATGTATTGCATGGATTAGAAATATAAGTGGGATGTGTACCTTCCATTAGTTTATTTTGATTACATTAAATCATACCAATAAACATTGAAGATGGATCCATTTAAGGCATTATACAGAAGGAGGTGTAGAGCACCAATCAGTTGGAACATGTTAGAAGACAGGATATTCTTTGGACTTGAGATGATTTTAGAGATAGAAAAATAAGTCAAGACAATTAGGCAAAAGTTGGTTAAGGCCAACAATAAACAAAAAAGCTATGTTGATCTGAAGAGAATATCTAGGCAATTTTCTATTGGTGATAAAGTATTTCTGTAGGTTAAGCCTAAAAAAATCTTGATTAAATTTGAGAAGTTGATGAAATTTTCATCAAGATATGTGGGACCATTCGAGGTTTTGGAAGCGATCAACCCTATAGCATATAGGCTTACATTTCCATCAGCTCTAACTCTTTTTCATAATGTATTCCATGTGTCTTATCTTAAAAAGTATGTTAATGATCCTTCACATGTGTTGGATTGAAACACTTTGTAGGTTATGGACCCCAAGGTGGTCATCGTAGAACCAATCAGAGTAATTAACACTCTCAAACTCCATTTCCATTATAGAGAAGTGTCACAGTGCAAGGTTCTGTGGGATCACTATTCTAAGGATAGTGCCACTTAGGAGGACTATGATGAGTTTTACAAGATATTTCCATATTTGATTTCTTGATTTGTTGCTACATATTATATTATTTTCTAGTAAATAATGTTTTAAATTCATAATTTATGTTTGAATAAATGTCATCGGGATAATGACCAACTTTAAGGGGAAAGGATGTCACATTCTAATTTCTCTCTAAGTTGAATAACCTATTTGATCTATGGAATATTATGGTTAATTAGTTAATTAACTAATATTTTATTAAGCTTTATGACATATGTTGATTATGGGACAGTTATGTGTTGCTTAATTTACATGATTAGTTTTCTATGAGTTAACACTATTTTTATATTTTGTACATTTTGATCATGCTCATTAATTATATAACACTATTTTATAGATATAATGATGTCCCAGGCTAATTACCTTCATTGTTGTGAGGTGGATGTAGAATAAATTCTTTCCTCAAAGTGTGATGGAGGGAGAGCATCATTAGAGAGGGTAGTTTAGGGAGACATTGCAGGATGATAGAAAACAAATCCAGAAACCCTTGCATACACCACATTAATATTTCATGTTGTATGATTAATTATTTGATTGATAGTTGTAGTATGCTTTATTTTCCATTAAAATGAGTGTTGTGATCTTTATACTTTCACTAATCTAGTTGTTGTTAATGATCATGATAAATTATTGGAGTGATTTCACTAATTTAATGATCATACGTAGATTATCTTATATGATGTAATTTTTTGGTTGAATGAGTGAATTTAGTTATGTTTTACTTTCCTTACAATCTTGTTGGGTGTGACTGTGTAGTATTACAATATGATGTTAAGATAGATTTCATAATTGTTATTTGATCTTTCAGATTTAGATAATAATAATTAAAGATTACATTATATTATATGAATATCCTAATGTCAAAAGATATAAATAACATTGTTTATAATATCTTTATATTAGATTAAAAATGTTAACCAAAAGTGATATTCATAATATATGTTAGATTGTGAATATATTGATTATATTAATTTAATGGTTTAACGAAATCTATGTTTGCAAAGTGTGTTTGTGAATGGCATTTTAACATTAAAACAATAGTCTTTATAATACATAATTATAATGCCATACTATATAGTCACAATGTTAATGGATAGTCGAGAGTCATTGCATGGAAAGTTAATGATTAATCGACTAAGTTGATAGTCATTGCATGGTATAATATGAAGATTATAACTTGTGGTTTATTTGATTATTTTGTTGGTTTGGGAAGTTGATGAGGGAATAATGTAAGTCAATGGTATGCAAATATAATTGAGATTACAATATGATTATTTTAATCAGTTAAATAGAAGTTTTGAGATGATTAGGGGTACTAACCACTTGTTGACTTGGATAATCACCATTTTTGTGAAAATCATGGAGTTTGTTATATCTACATGGTGGTAAATTATAACAAACAAGATTTTTTGTTGAGCTATCTAGGCATGCATAATTTTGAGTCAATTTTATCAATCGTTAATGGTGGAGAAGGTAGTGGAAAATAACTTAATGGATATGAATTAAAAAAAAGGAGAGAAGGTTGTGGACATACAACACGACACATAGAATACAATGGATAACAAACATAAGAGGAGGAAAAAATTGGTGTGAAAGAAGGAGATTTTTTAGCATACTTGGCATATTTACTAGGTTGGTTTTGTATTTCAAATTCCTATGTGTAATGTGGTAGGGATTTTGATTGGAATGGTTACTAGGTTTTTTTTTTTTTTTTGAAATGCTATGACATGTTTAAGAGGGTTGTATGTAGGGCCATGTGGAAGGCTTAGCCTCCATAGAACCCTGCATCCAACCTAGGGTAACCTGAGGGATTTGGGGTAGGGCTGTAGGATTTGCTATGGTTGTTTGGATCTAAGCAAGCTTTATCTTAAACTCCTCTTCCATTTAAAAATCTATGTTTTACAATGGTAATGAATAATTCTTTGTGGGTATATATTATTTGGCTTGAAATTGTTTTTGTTGAACCAATTATGATATATATTCACTAAAGTATTTGACATTATAGATTAAATCTTTTGATAGTATGAGAGTTTGACTATGTGTAAACATAATTGGATTTGGGGATAGACATACAGGTTATTTATAAAAAATGGATGGTGAATATATATATATATATATATATATATATATATATATATTTGGGGATAGACATACGGGCTATTTATAAAAAATGGATGGTGAATATATATATATATATATATATATATATATATATATATATATATATATATCTTGAATCATAGGGATTTAGTGGGAACTGTATGTGTTAAATTAAAATTTAAAGTTACTTGCATAGACGAACTTGAATTTTTGGTTTCAATTGGGTTTATGTTAAATTACTATCAAATGAATTTATATATATAGGTCACAAAACTTTAGTTTTATAATTTTGACTATATTATGAATTTTTTATCATGCATACTTGATCATTTTTTATTTTGGGGATAGTTGGTTTTAGTAATATCATGTAACTCAAATACTTGTAGGTGATTAAATGATTGTAGATTTTGCATTTGGATTTACACATAGTAATATACCCAAATATATATTAAAATTTGAATGGAAGAGTTAAGTTTTAATTATGTTCATTATTTATATGTACTACACATTTTTATATAGTTATGATTGTGTATTATAGCTTATTTAGAATTATCCTTGAATGAGTATGAGCTACACACAATTAGTAGCATGAATGGATATGCGTCTTATGTTTATTATGTAAGAAGAGATATAGATGTTTTGGTTTGTGTTGTTATATCATTCAACCCAAGTTGGGTATAGTCAGCTGTGTGTATGTATTATTCATATGCATTTATTTTAAATGTCAATCTTAAATTGATTGATTAGGATATTTGATTAGGGATTGCAATTAATGTTTCCTGTATACAATGTGAACTTTTGTATGTTTTATAAGTATATGGGATTCGTTCAGTTTATAAAAGAGTTATGGGGCTTTATTTTTTTGCTTGATGTATACTTAGAGTATACAGAATACTCTAAGATAAATGATAAAGGATTTCATCTTGACTATAATATATATAATGAAGTAATTATACAGTATTAAATTTGTACTTGTGAATTCTAAAATATACATATAAATGGTGTGAGTTAAACATTGATTTATTGAGTATGCAATCTGAAAATGTTTATATTATTTAAGTATATATTTATAAATGTATAAAGATGCGTTATGTAAACAATGGTGAAAATGAGTTTCTTGTATATAATACTTAATTTTGATTAAAGAATTAAAATAATGTATTTAAGAGTAAAACATTTATGATGTTTTAGATTGGTTTTTGTTTATGTGTGGAATACAAACAATAAATGAGTTTGTGATATAATGTTGTTTTATGGAGAAATAACATTATAAGTTACTTAGTATTTTAGGTAACTAGTAGTTTTGATGTGATCATACCTGAATGGTATGTTTAGAAATGTTTGGATTTTATTTTTTATTTTGTAATAAACTAGATATATGGATTCATTTCACTTCATTTGATGGACTAAATGAATGTATGTGATACTTTTGTACTTAGCATAATTTTGATTTGCTAAAGGGAAATATTTTTGGATAAATCCATTGGTTATTATATTATTATTTATTTTTACCAAATCTCACATTCGTGACCCTAAATACGTAGTGGATGAATTACATTGACTTAATTAGTGCCATCAATGCAAGATGAGGTGCAATTCAATCGAGTAGTGTGTATGAAATTGACTGATCTTAGAGATCATTTATTATTGAAAACTTTGGACAAAATAATGTTTTGATTAAATATTATCATTTCATATGAAGATATAGTTTTCATATTTATATGATATCATATTATAATAGATTTATTTATGGTACACATTATGTATTAGATATCTTTAACACACAAGTTCTAATTTTTTACTCTAGGTTCTCACACAATCATTATCTACCCATCCATGAAGGGAGGGGTATCCCCTTGTTTGGGACATAGTGCGAGCGATCTATGGTCCATGGTTGGTGTGGAAAAGTGCTTGGATGATGCTCTCCCTCCTAGCTAGGATACTATACTAGGGATTACATTTGAGATTACAGATTGATACTTGAGTCCTAGAGACTCTTGAGTTGTGGAGACTCTGTTCTGTAGAACTTTGTATCATGTTTTATCATTTGAGATATTTTTATGTATTGCTAAAAAATGTAACATTTAAACATTATAATTGTATAGTAATGGATGTAATGTTGTATCAACCATTGTTGAATTTTTACTATTTCATTTACAATGTGATGCAGCATTTACTAGTTATTGAGTATTATTCATGAATGTTATATTTGTTCATGGTGATCCTTAGCTAAGTGGATTAGCTATAAACCTATTGGTTAACTAAATTAATACAATTAGTTAATTATCACTAATTAAGTTTATCATGGTGATATATATATGATGAATATGTGTAATACATTTTTAAAAAATTACTATATTCTGGTAAAACCCAATGGGGTTATTATACAGCCCTTTTTTATCATTTTTTACCACCTTGCACACTCCTCTAAATTGATAAGTGACCCTTAAATGTACTAATCCATATTATTATAAACCTTATATATCATTTATACTTTGCCTAACACTCAACACAATATAATCACCCATTGGACAAGAGCATGTTAGGGGGACTATAACACATTACTCTAGTGTCATTGCCTCCTCTCTTATCTTCCCATCAAATAACAACTAATTTGTAAAATTAAAATCTATAAGATGGTTGGATTATGTCCCTAATGATCCCTATTTAAATTAATTTCAAGGATATGAATATATAAGCACATTTCAAACCATTTTTTACATAAGAGGATTCCACATTAAAAATCACTAGAATCATAATTGCATATTTAGGAAAAAGCACCTATTTCTCCCAATTTTAATTGCATACATCCCTAGTAGCCTATAGATCAAGTATAAATACATTTTATAGGTCAAAATTTATAATTAAGGTGATTAATAACATCATTATTGCACCATCATCTAGTATATTTCACTAGTTACTCACACATCACTGTAGCATGAGAGAAATACATGAAGTTTGATCCCTCTTCAGAGTATTGATATGTATGTAGTAGTAAACACATGGGGTGTTGAGGTCTCACCAAAATTAAACTAATGACCCCTTTTTACCCATTGATTTGCTTTAGTCTTTGCATGTCAAGGAGCTAGGATTTTTTAAGGAAAATTAATCATACAATGGTATCTACTAGAGATTGTAAGCTCCCTTACTAGATATAGGCTCTCTAAATGAAGACATAAAGAACCCAAAAACCCTAATTTACTCATTATAAATGGATAGGATCACTACATAGTGGATAGGAGTTCCACACTTATAGTGTCCTACCCTTGACACTATTGTCTAGGCCTAGATCCAATTGTTGATTCATGTTTGCAATCACCAAATCTACCTACATAGTACATTTTAGTCTCTGATTCCTCTCATAGATATAATTTCTAGTTAAGTCTTTATTTTCACATTACACTAATATTTTTAGTATGTTTTTAGAATACATTAGTTTCTAGTCAATGAATGCTATTATTATTATTATATTATTTTCATGATTTTTCATAGTAGTGTTGTCACTTAGGGATTTACATAAATCCAAAATTTGATAAAATACCAAGGAGGCCTTAAACAAGGTGCATGTTCAAATGACACACAATCAAAGGGCTGTGACTTAGTCAAATGTCCATAGAGCAATAAAATGACATATTTAAATATCAACAAACAATAAACTATGACATATGCAAATGTCACAATAGGCAAACATAAGCATGGGGCCACAATCAATTTAGCATATTCAAATGATTGAAAAATCAATACAATACAAGATAAGACACTCAAGGAAGTGCATAAATGGAAATCATGGAATGTAATCAACTAGCATAAACACACCATACCAATCCTTGGATACATATGTTAGAAAAAAATGTTAAGTAAATAGCATATCAAGTACACTTTGAAAGCTATAAGCATGGATAAAGGCATGTGTAATTATATAAGAACAAAAATGATAATGGAAAATGATCATAAAATTATATAACTTGGATGTATCATTATTAAATAAGTGGATGCTCTTAATGTCTAAACACATGAGTATAGGGAAGGCCCAACATTTGAAAGTGCATAGATCATGTACATGTGTATTCATGTATCACATTCAAAATATGCATGAAACATGTGTATATAGAAATATATGATATGTTATCCACTAACATGGAACCAACAACATATATGCCAATGAGCTAACAAAACATGTAAAAGTTGAAAATATTTTTTATTTTTTTTAATTTTTTAATATTTTTAGAATATTTGAAAAGAAAAAACCATACCATAAAATCATCCAAAGGATAGTCATATATATCTTCCCACTATGAATCTGATGCAAGAAGTTGATGATACTACCAAAGAGAATGCATAGGTGTAATATTTGGCATTGTATGATCGGTAATGCTTTAGAGGTGTATCTATAATAAGATTATATGGATATGAAGAGACAATGGAAGGAGTCAGGGTTTGTGGAACCCATCACTGAATGATTAGTGGTTTCTTTGAAGTAGTAGTAATATGAACATGTTTAGGTGTTATGGCTATAAAAATGTGGTGCTTAGTAGATAAGGACTTTGTAGAATCCACTATGTGTCTTTGACCCAATGGTCTCTCAAGTACTAGCCACCTAGGAAAGGGGATTGCCTATTGATTACACATTTGTAGAGTATTAACCTTAGTAGGTTTTATAATTAATTGCCTTGGTATAAAATTCTCTAGTTCAAGTGGATGTTCATATTGAATTCTATAAACTATAATTACCCTAGTTACATGAATGTATTTAACACACCCATACATTGTATAAGGTACTACATGTAGTGTATGTATCCAAGGTATTCCAAATAACATATCAAAAATACATGTGTAATGGATAACATAAAAATTAGTAACCATATGTGTTGGACCCCCCTATAAGGGTAAGTTGATCTCACCAAGAACCTTTTATGAGGTCCCATAAAATGCTTGAACTAATCAAAGGATATAAATCATGTGTATTATCCAATTGTATAAGAAATTTCATGGTGAAAAAATTCTCGCTTGCACCATTATAAATCATAGGACTATGAATATGCTACTAATAAAGGATACTCAGATGAATAAGGAGTGAATATTTGAGTCATCATCCACAATATCACTATAATTAAAGCATATAAAAGGTATCTGAACCATAGGAGGTGTATGACATGTATAAGTACCAATAGTCCCACATAATGGGTGATCATAATGTGTTGGAGGAGGATGTACAATATATGTAATTTTCACATTCATATCTTTCTTAGAATGGTCTTGCAAATTATTGTTTAATATCTTTTGTTTTTGGTGATCACTAGGTTGTGAAACTGATTCCTTTGGAAGGTCATCAAATGTAATCTTTTGGTCATAAATAAGGTCACAAATATTATGCTTCAAGGTATAACATTAGTTTGTATATTTCCCTAGGCATTGGTGATAATCACAATAAGCATTAGCATAATATACTTTGGGTATATGTTGACTCATATCAATGTCTATAGGATGAGGGAAAGATATGAGGTGACACCCCACAAGCTTCAAAAGTAAAAAAGATGAATTTTCATTTCATGGTTATGAACAATGTGGCATAAGTCATTAAAAGATGTGAAAATTTTAAAACTAATAGACTCATGCAATGGGTCAAACAAACTTTGCATAAAAGATGTCTTGAAGCTCTCTATCTACCATTGTATTTGTCATTTTAGCCAACACTATCTTATACCTTAAGACATATTCATTGATAGGTTCATTGGATCCTTGCTTGAATTTTTATAATTTGGGCATCTGAAACCTTTTGGTAATATTGATAAATAAGTGTGACAAGAAATGTTCTGCAAGAGGTTTGAATGCATTTACATATTGGATTGCTAGATCATATAACTACCTTAAAGCATAGTCCTTGAGGCTTCTTAGAAATAGTTTAGTCAAACATTTATCATTGGAGGCATAAGTAAGGCATGTTGCATATAAATATCAAAGATGTTATTCAGGATCACCTTTGCCATCATAAAATGTAAAGATAGGTTCAACAAAACTAGTTGGAAAGTGGTGAAAATATATCCCTGGTGCAAGAGGGTTATGCAACACTTGTTGTGAATAAATAACATAAGGTGATTTCATAGAATTTTGTTCAATATACTCAACCTTAGTTTAAAAACATTTTATAGTTTTAAAAATTACTTGCACCTCTTGGTATTTAAGGTTGGACATTTGGGAAGTCACCAAATAAATTGTACCCATAGGTTGAGTAGATATAGAAATTGAAACATGTAATTGGGTTGAAGTTTTTATGTTTCCCATGTAAGATGTAGCAATAGTAGTTTTAAGCAACAAAGGTGTGAACACATATCTTATGCCCACATTACAAGTATGAAGTGGTGATGTGCCTAAGGGGAGGGTTGTTGGTATAGAATCATTTGTAGTGCCACTTAAGTATTCATAGGTAAGGAATCCTTAGCCTTAGCATGTTTATTGAGTTCATATCTTTTAACATACACAAATGAATCTATTAAGCCCTTGATATTATTATGAATAACTACTTTTTATTTATCTTCCATTTGAAAATAAGGTTTTTAATTAACATTTCCATTACTTATAAATGAAATTTCTAAATTTGAAACAAATTATAGAAATAATAAAATAGGAGACCCTAAGCCAAATTTAGGGTTTTGCATGTAAAGACACAAAGATCAAGTTCACCAAGTATTTAACCCTAAATTTAAATGGGTATAAGGTTAAGAATATAAAAATGAATAAGCACAAGGGTGATAAATAGATCTATAGTAGGCAAATTAATTTGAAAACTCAAATAAATAGTGTTTTGAATTTATAATATTAAGATATGCTAAAAATATAAAGTATAACTATTGATTGATATTTAAATGAAAAAATAAGAGTACTTATATGGTTTACTATACACATGTAGATATGAGATGAAATAGGCTATAAATGGATTAGATCAAGATCTTATAATAGTCATCAAATTATAGAAATTTGCATTCTAGAGCCTTGGACACTTACATCAGATCTGGATGGTTATGTCGATGCTATCATTTAACTTAGACATAGGTGTCTAGTATGGAATATCAACTATATCTAGGTGTGACAACCTAAAAATTTTTGGGTTTTCTATCACATTTACTCTAGTCTATTTATATATAGTGCACATGTTATCACTCTTTGTCAAATGATCAAACCCTATATTTTTCACACTTGGAGTGACTATGGGAAAATTAGGTTAGTGGACACATGGTGGCAAGCTACCCCAAGGAACCCTCTTTCAATTGGGCATTGCGTACATAGCCAATAATATGAAGATGGTCTTATACTTATGTATTTCTCCCTTATGTGTTGGCTTGCGTGTGCATAAGGATGCAACATGTGATAAACAAGTATATAGAGTGACCTAGCTTGTAACTTAGCAAGTATGGTTCATAGAGTGATCCTTCAATACTTTAGACTTATAGATGGTCTATATGATTGATATTAAAATATGAGAGAATAGGAAAATTTCACTCACTTTAATTCTTTATTAGGTACCTTTGGTAAGTTTCCTTGTGAGTTATTAGATTTGTGTTAGGTGAAGAATGAATGAGGGTTGATATTGCATATATATAGCCGAATGCCTATGTTGATGTTAGTGTCTTGTGCCAAAATTAGTGTCCAATGCCCTAAATTCATCAAATTTGTAAATCAAATGTATCATATGGTCATTCTAAGTGATTTAATAAAAGATATTTTCAAAAGGGATATATATATATATATATATATATATATATATATATATATATATATATATATATATCTCCCTTTTGAAAATATCTTTTATTAAATCACTTAGGATGACCATATGATACATTTTATTTACAAATTTGATGACTTTAGGGCATTGGACACTAATTTTGGCACAAGACACTAGCATCAACATAAGAATTTGGCTATGACACAAGTGTTTAGGAATCTAGAAAATAGGCATAGGTCCAAAACTTGTAGATATATATATATATATCTCCCTTTTGAAAATATCTTTTATTAAATCACTTAGGATGACCATATGATACATTTGATTTACAAATTTGATGACTTTAGGGCATTGGACACTAATTTTGGCACAAGACACTAGCATCAACATAAGAATTTGGCTATGACACAAGTGTTTAGGAATCTAGAAAATAGGCATAGGTCCAAAACTTGTAGAGGATGATAATAAGCACATTTAAAGCATTTTTAGTAATATATAAGGCATGTTAATCAATATAACATATGGTTGGCCTAAGAGATAAGTAATAGACATAAGAGATAGTGGATGTGATATTTCTGACAATGGGAAGGTCTTAGGAATTGAAGGGTACAACCATGAGAAGTACTTGCCAAGTATATAAGATTGAGGTGCTGTATACTATAGATTTAGTGTCTACATTAGTTAATTGGTGCACTTATTAACATGATTAAGCCCATTTTATAAGATGTGATATAAGGCTCAATAAACACCAATTTTATCATTATGTGAACCAAATAATCTATTGGTTCAATCACAAATTCAATTGGGACCAATTTGAGCCCTTTGAATCTAAATAAAACAATATGATGTGATTTGGGGATAAATTAGCTTTGGTTCCGTCATGATTTGATCTAGTTACTCAATTGGTGCAATTAGAGACATTATTTGGGTCAAATTAAGCACTATGAACATAATTTATGGCTCAATTGGTTGTATAGGATGTAATTTGTTGTTTCATCAATCCTAAAGTTATCACAAATTGAATAAAATATAATGAGTCAAAAGGTATAAATAAACCCTTGAATAAAAGGTATAAATAAAGATTTGAATAAAAGGTATAAAAAATTACAAATAAATGCATACACATTATAGCACATATGTTTTCATTACATTACCAACATAATGATTTCCCCATCATTATTGTTATTTTATATCAATACTTTTGTCCCCATAGTTTTTCTCTACATCATTCTACACTCTAAATAGTTCTACATGTTGTTTTTCACCCTTAAAAGCTATGAAATTTGCCTAATAATGGGTGATGGATTTCATTTTAAATCCATGAAAAAATTAATGTGCAAAACACTAGAGAAACTACAAGTGTTGAGATAAAAACAAAGGGAACGAATGGAAACATTTTGTGCAAGACAAGGTATATATACTATCCCCAATGAAAAAAATATCATAGATAATGATGAAATGAAAAAGGATAAAGAATACTTAAAATTTTGAATTATATTGAAAATTAAAATTCAAATTATAAGGTTTTTAATTTTGGTGGTGATGATAATATACATGATGGTTTACCCCCTAACATTAAATACAATTACATGGAAACATAAAAGGGTATAAGTTACAATGAATAAAATTAAATGGAAACATTGAATAGTGAAAGTAATAGTGAAGTTAACTATACATGAATATAAAATGAAGAAACTAGTTGTGAATATAACAATATGGAAACACCAAGTCAACAAACTCTACAATTAGTAACACCTCCCAATATTTTGTGTAGAAGACCCATGTACTTAATTTAAGTTGATGAAAACATTTTTAAACCAATGCCTAAGAAAATGTTTGACTGCCACTCAATAAGAAAAGTTGAAATAATTTGGGATAATTACTTTAAAAATTTAAATGATACTCAAAGATGTCAATTTTTTATTTCAATGATGAAATTTCTTAAGATGTGTCCTACAATGAATGCTCTAGGACTAAGAACATCTAATATTGATGGTAAAAAAAAGGAAATTGTTAAAAATATGCATGATGCATACCTTATTGTAGGTGTGAAAAAATGAACAAAAGATAGTAATGTTGCCCAAATCATAATTAAAACTTGTAAAGTAAATGGTCAAATAGGGAGAAAATGCTTGATTAGAAAAATAAATAGAGCATTGAACATAGACAGAAAGACACTAATGAAATCAATTAGGAGATATAAAACATTTGATGACAAAAATAACAATGACTCCTAGGTGTTTTTTGGCATACTCCCATGAAAATACAAGGTTATTTCCAAAGCTCTCAAGTATTTAATTGCACAATATTGGAAAAAAACAAAAATGTTTCACCCAATACAAGAGATGTAGTGAAAAGAAGAGTTAGTTGTCGTAACCATGAACCAAAACTAAAACATTTCTTGGATATGACCCAAACATAATTGTTGACTACATTTTTATAGAAATATCCATAATTTTATATTATTCAAAGATTTTACTAGATGGCTAACCTCTTCTATGTCAAAATAAATCACACACACACACACACACACACACACACACACACACACACACACACACACACACACACACACACACACACACACACACACACACACACACAAATTATTATTGTAGGCATTATCTTGAATTTTCAATGCATTATGATGTTTTTTGTCATGTCCATTATAATGTTCATATTGATTTTTTTTTTCAAGAGTGTGGCATGGAAGTTCCACCAGAATTAGATTCCAATTTTTTTTTGAAAGACCATATGGACAATTTTTTTATAATAAAACATGTTTAGATGTAACTTGCAACATTTTTGGTGGATTATCAAAATTGAAAAATTATATCCATGAGGAGAGTACAAGTGAAATTGGACAAAATTAGTTGATTTTATCAAATACAAATATCTGACATATCAATTAAAAAATGGAAAGGAATCTAAAAGGTATGAGCTTGTTATAAACTAAATACATGTTTTAAAATTTATGGTCAAATTTAAGTAGAAATTTATTTGAGTATGCAAGGCACACACATAGAGCTTAATGGTTGGATGAATAATTCAAGCTAAACAAGGACACATTCACACTTACTTCTATTGTTTCAATATTTGACTTTGACAAGAATTACACATTTCAACCATAAATGGAGGTTGATTCACAATATTATAATCAATACAAGTTGTCATTTTCATGCATATAGTATTCATGCATGGAGGTTGATTCACAATATTATAATCAATACAAGTTGTCATTTTCATGCATATAGTATTCATGCATGTATCTAATAATATAAAGTAAGATACAAAAGATATTAAGGGAATACCATTTATATGTTAGCAATGATCGATCAAATTATACATATTATGTGCAAGGTTGTTTTGAGATGATCTATGGAAAGTTGACTGAGAGGAACATTGCCTTGAATCAACTTTATATTTGGTCAGACAATTGCACATCAAAATTTAAGAATGAACCAATATTTTATTGATTCAGTAGGATGCATGTTAGTGTTGGTGAAAGAACATATTTCAAGTTTCCTTAAGGCTAGCCATGGAAAAGGGTAGCATGATGGTGCTAGAACATGTGTGAAAAAACTTCTAAGTGAGGAGTTGAAGTTCAAAGATGGTGCTAATTTGACTTATGCAAAGTCATTTTTGAATGGTGTAATGAGAAAATGGTCCATGTTGCTCACAATTAATTCTAGTGTTTATAAATATTTTTGTTTGATGGAGAAAGAACAAATGGAAAATTATGAGGATTGTATGACCGTAATAGGATCGAGTGAGTTCCACTCATTCTATAGCTCAAATCTAGGGTCTTGGATGGTTCACGAGGCACACAAAATATTTTTTTATTACATGCATGGACCTTTTTTAGAACTAGTGTGAGTCATAAGAGAATTTTTAGACCTCTAAGTCCAATTGACACATATCAATTTCCACCAACATTAAAACTTATAGATATGACATTATCACACGAATTTGACCATGTATTTAATCTAGTGTAACTAGATAAAATATTAATCTTTATGTATTAAATTTTAATTATTTATCAACATCATTATTAAAAAAATGTTTTATTTTATGATGTATGGCATGTTTTATAGTTATTACAGATGATAACAAAAGAGGAAACAAATTATTACTTATGTCAGTGTGTAGAAGAAAAAAATAAATTGGCTTCCTGAATCACAAATGTGGAAAATATTGTTTATCCCACTAAGTCTATAGTAGTTACTAGAACTTTGTTTTGATGTGTTTTACCATTTTTGAATGAGTTAAAAGGATAATATCCTTATCAAACAAATGAATAAGCTATTATAAAATTAGTCCAATTAAATAACTTAGATTCATAATATTTTGATATAGTTTTAAATTATGAAAGTATACTAAATATAAACAAGTACAATGCCAAACAATATTCTAAAATCTGAAATATGAATGAGAAAATAATAATCAGCCTATTCAATGATGTATAAGTGGATTTTGAAAATACAAGTGCAAAAGGAGATAGTCTGATACTCTACTATGATTTGTCATATTTTTTAATTTATCTCTCTATTAGCCTAGACACTATTGTTGAGATCTAGACACTACCATCAATGCTTATATACCAATTTTAATGCTTTTATCTAGTATAGAATACAAATCCATTTTCAGAATGACTAAAAATGCCTATTAGGATTCATTGTCACCTTTATGATTGTCAACTTGGATTATGTGCATAGGTTCTGGATATCATTATGTAGCTCAAAACCCTAGGTCCTCCAATCTAGGGCATGTCATCCTACAAAACAAGGGTTAGTGGGCTCAAGTGAAGTCGAGTTACCCTCAGATACCCCTTTGTCAATGATGACTACCGAAATATCCATATATTCTAAAGAGGGCCTTAAACAAACGTAGTTCTGCCCTTATTTGGGCTTGTGTGTGAACAATGATGCAATATGTTATATGTGAGTGTACGAAGTGATCTAGCTTATAATATTGACAAATAATATGCATGGGCTGCTCTTTGAATGCTTTAGACCTTTAATAATATTGATCATATGACTAGTTTGGAAATAAGGAATAATAGGGTAGTTTTATAAGCTTGAGAGGTGATTTTTCATGGTATAAGATAGATGTGTGCTTGATTTGTACTCGATAATAATGAATGGTTATTTAATTGTATTTATATAAAAAAATTTTAAATTATATCAAGGGATATTTAATTAAGACAAATAGGCTGACCCATGCATGTTGAAATATTTTCAAATTTTAACATATTTTAAAATTTTAACATATTTCAAATTTTAACTTATTAATTTTAAAATTAAAATATGCATTTTATACAATATGCCACAATGAATAAAATTAAATGGAAACACTGAATAGTGAAAGTAATAGTGAAGTTAACTATACATGAACATAAAATGGAGAAACTAGTTGTGAATATAACAATATGGAAACACCAAGTCAACAAACTCTACAATTAGTAACACCTCCCAATATTTTGCGTAGAAGACCCATGTACTTAATTTAAGTTGATGAAAACATTTTTAAACCAATGCCTAAGAAAATGTTTGACTGCCACTCAATAAGAAAAGTTGAAATAATTTGGGATAATTACTTTAAAAATATAAATGATACTCGAAGATGTCAATTGTTTATTTCAATGATGAATTTCTTAAGATGTGTCCTGAAATGAATGCTATAGGACTAAGAACATCTAATATTGATGGTAAAAAAAAGAAATTGTTAAAAATATGCATGATGCATACCTTATTATAGGTGTGAAAAAATGAACAAAAGATAGTAATGTTTCCCAAATCATAATTAAAACTTGTAAAGTAAATGGTTAAATAGGGAGCAAATGCTTGATTAGAAAAATAAATAGAGCATTGAACATAGACAGAAAGACACTAATGAAATCAATTAGGAGATATAAAATATTTGATGACAAAAATAACAATGACTCCTAGGTGTTTTTTGGCATACTCCCATGAAAAGACAAGGTTATTTCCAAAGCTCTCAAATATTTAATTTCACAATTTTGGAAAAAAAAATGTTTCACCCAATACAAGAGATGTAGTGAAAAGAGGAGTTGGTTGTTGTAACCATGAACCGAAAATAAAACATTTCTTGGATATGACCAAACTTAATTGTTGACTACATTTTTATAGAAATATCCATAATTTTATATTAGTCAAAGATTTTACTAGATGGCTAACCTCTTCTATGTCAAAATAAATCACACACACACACACACACACACACACACACACACACACACACACACACACACACACACACACACACACACACCAATTATTATTGTAGGCATTATCTTGAATTTTCAATGCATTATGATGTTTTTTGTCATGTCCATTATAATGTTCATATTGAAAACATTTTTCAAGAGTGTGGCATGGAAGTTCCACCAAAATTAAATTCCAATTTTTTTTTTGAAAGACCATATGGACAATTTTTTTATAATAAAACATGTTTAGATGTAACTTGCAACATTTTTGGTGGATTATCAAAATTGAAAAATTATATCCATGAGGAGAGTACAAGTGAAATTGGACAAAATTAGTTGATTTTATCAAATACAAATATCTGACATATCAATTAAAAAATGGAAAGGAATCTAAAAGGTATGAGCTTGTTATAAACTAAATACATGTTTTAAAATTTATGGTCAAATTTAAGTAGAAATTTATTTGAGTATGCAAGGCACACACATAGAGCTTAATGGTTGGATGAATAATTCAAGCTAAACAAGGACACATTCACACTTACTTCTATTGTTTCAATATTTGACTTTGAAAAGAATTACACATTTCAACCATAAATGGAGGTTGATTCACAATATTATAATCAATACAAGTTGTCGTTTTCATGCATATAGTATTCATGCATGGAGGTTGATTCACAATATTATAATCAATAAAAGTTTTCATTTTCATGCATATAGTATTCATGCATGGAGGTTGATTCACAATATTATAATCAATAAAAGTTGTCATTTTCATGCATATAGTATTCATGCATGTATCTAATAATATAAATTAAGATATAAAAAATATTAAGGGAATACCATTTATCTGTCAGTAATGATCGATTACATTATACATATTATGTGCAAGGTTGTTTTGAGATGTTCTATGGAAAGTTGACTGAGAGGAACATTACCTTCAATCAAATTTATATTTGGTCAGACAATTGCACATCACAATTTAAGAATGAACCAATATTTTACTGATTCAAGAGGATGCATGTTAGTGTTGGTGAAAGAACATATTTCAAGTTTCCTTAAGGCTAGCCATGGAAAAGGGTAGCATGATGGTGCTAGAGCATGTGTGAAAAAAACTTCTAAGTGAGGAGTTGAAGTTCAAAGATGGTGCTAATTTGACTTATGCAAAGTCATTGTTGAATGGTGTAATGAGAAAATGGTCCATGTTGTTCACAATTAATTCTAGTGTTTATAAATATTTTTGGTTGATGGAGAAAGAACAAATGGAAAATTATGAGGATTGTATGACCGTAATAGGATCGAGTGAGTTCCACTCATTCTATAGCTCAAATCTAGGGTCTTGGATGGTTTACGAGGCTCACAAAATATTTTTTTCTTGCATGCATGGACCTTTTTTAGAACTAGTGTGAGTCATAAGAGGATTTTTAGACCTCTAAGTCCAATTGAAACATATCAATTTCCACCAACATTAAAACTTATAGATATGACATTATCACATGACTTTGACCATGTATTTAATCTAGTGTAACTAGATAAAATATTAATCTTTATGTATTAAATTTTAATTATTTATCAACATCATTATTAAAAAAATGTTTTATTTTATGATGTATGGCATGTTTTACAGTTATTACAGATGATAACAAAAGAGGAAACAAATTATTACTTATGTCAGTATGTAGAAGAAAAAAATAAATTGACTTCCTCAATCACAAATGTGGAAAATATTGTTTATCCCACTAAGTCCATAGTAGTTACTAGAACTTTGTTTTGATGTGTTTTACCATTTTGGAAAGAGTTAAGAGGATAATATCCTAATCAAACAAATGAATAAACTATTGTGAAATTAGGCCAATTCAATAATTTAGATTCATAATATTTTGATATAGATTTGAATTATGAAAGTATACTAAATATAAACAAGTACAATGCCAAACAATATTCTAAAATTTGAAATATGAATGAGAAAATAATAATTAGCCTATTCAATGATGTATATCTAGATTTTGAAAATACAAGTGCAAAAGGAGACAGTCTAATACTCTACTATGATTTGTCATATTTTTAAATTTATCTCTCTATTAGCCTGGACACTACTGTTGAGATCTAGACACTACCATCAATGCGTCTATACCAATTTTAATGCTTTTATCTAGTATAGAATACAAATCCTTTTTTGGAATGACTAAAAATGCCTATTAGGGTTGATTGTCACCTTTATGATTGTCAACTTGGATTATGTGCATAGGTTTTGGATATCATTATGTAGCTCAAAACCCTAGGTCCTCCAATCTAGGGCATGTCATCCTACAAAACAAGGGTTAGTGGGCTCAAGTGAAGTTGAGTTACCCTCATATACCCCTTTGTCAATGATAACTACCTACATATCCATATATTCTAAAGAGGGCCTTAAAAAAATGTAGTTCTCCCCTTATTTGGGCTTGTGTGTGAACAATGATGCAATATGTTATGTGTGAATGTACGAAGTGATCTATCTTATAATATTGACAAATAATATGCATGGGCTGCTCTTTGAATGCTTTAGACCTTTAATAAGATCGATCTTATGACTAGTTTGGAAATAAGGAATAATAGGGTAGTTTTATAAGCTTGAGAGGTGGTTTTGCATGGTATAAGAAAGATGTGTGCTTGATTTGTACTGGATAATAATGAATGGTTATTTAATTATATTTATATGATAAAACTTTAAATTATATCAAGGGATATTTAAATAAGACAAATAGGCTGACCCATGCATGTTGAAATATTTTCAAATTTAAACATATTTTTAAATTTTAATATATTTCAAATTTTAACATATTAATTTTAAAACTACAATATGCATTTTATACAATATGCCACAATGAATAAAATTAAATGGAAACACTGAATAGTGAAAGTAATAGTGAAGTTAACTATACATGAACATAAAATGAAGAAACTAGTTGTGAATATAACAATATGGAAACACCAAGTCAACAAACTCTACAATTAGTAACACCTCCCAATATTTTGTGTAGAAGACCCATGTACTTAATTTAAGTTGATGAAAACATTTTTAAACCAATGCCTAAGAAAATGTTTGATTGCCACTTAATAAGAAAAGTTGAAATAATTTGGGATAATTACTTTAAAAACTTAAATGATACTTGAAGATGTCAATTGTTTATTTCAATGATGAAATTTCTTAAGATGTGTCCTACAATGAATGCTCTAGGACTAAGAACATCTAATATTGATGGTAAAAAAAAGGAAATTGTAAAAAATATGCATGATGCATACCTTATTGTAGGTGTGAAAAAATGAACAAAAGATAGTAATGTTGCCCAAATCATAATTAAAACTTGTAAAGTAAATGATCAAATAGGGAGAAAATGCTTGATTAGAAAAATAAATAGAGAATTGAACATAGACAAAAATACACTAATGAAATCAATTAAGAGATATAAAATATTTGATGATAAAAATAACAATAACTCCTAGGTGTTTTTTGGCATACTCCCATGAAAAGACAAGGTTATTTCCAAAGCTCTCAAATATTTAATTGCACAATTTTGGAAAAAAAAATGTTTCACCCAATACAAGAGATGTAGTGAAAAGAAGAGTTGGTTGTCGTAACCATGAACCAAAACTAAAACATTTCTTGTATATGACCCAAACATAATTGTTGACTACATTTTTATAGAAATATCCATAATTTTATATTAGTCAAAGATTTTACTAGATGTCTAACCTATTCTATGTCAAAATAAATCTCTCTCTCTCTCTCTCTCTCACACACACACACACACACACACACACACATAAATTATTATTTTAGGCATTATCTTGAATTTTCAATGCATTATGATGTTTTTCGTCATGTCCATTATAATGTTCATATTGAAAACATTTTTCAAGAGTGTGGCATGGAAGTTCCACCAAAATTAGATTCCATTTTTTTTTTGAAGGACCATATCGACAATTTTTTTATAATAAAACATGTTTAGATGTAACTTGCAACAATTTTGGTGGATTATCAAAATTGAAAAATTATATCCATGAGGAGAGTACAAGTGAAATTGGACAAAATTAGTTGATTTTATCAAATAAAAATATCTGAGATATCAATTAAAAAATGGAAAGGAATCTAAAAGGTATGAGCTTGTTATAAACTAAGTACATGTTTTAAAATTTATGGTCAAATTTAAGTAGAAATTTATTTGAGTATGCAAGGCACACACATAGAGCTTAATGGTTGGATGAATAATTCAAGCTAAACAAGGACACATTCACACTTACTTCTATTGTTTCAATATTTGACTTTGACAAGAATTACACATTTCAACCATAAATGGAGGTTGATTCACAATATTATAATCAATAAGAGTTGTCATTTTCATGCATATAGTATTCATGCATGGAGGTTGATTCACAATATTATAATCAATAAAAGTTGTCATTTTCATGCATATAGTATTCATGCATGTATCTAATAATATAAATTAAGATATAAAAAATATTAAGGGAATACCATTTATATGTTAGTAATGATCGATCACATTATACATATTATGTTCAAGGTTGTTTTGAGATGTTCTATGGAAAGTTGACTGAGAGGAACATTACCTTCAATCAAATTTATATTTGGTTAGACAATTACACATCACAATTTAAGAATGAACCAATATTTTACTCATTCAGTAGGATGCATGTTAGTTTTGGTGAAAGAACATATTTCAAGTTTCCTTAAGGATAGCCATAGAAAAGGGTAGTATGATGGTGCTAGAGCATGTGTGAAAAAAACTTCTAAGTGAGGAGTTGAAGTTCAAAGATGGTGCTAATTTGACTTATGCAAAGTCATTGTTGAATGGTGTAATGAGAAAATGGTCCATGTTGCTCACAATTAATTCTAGTGTTTATAAATATTTTTGGTTGATGGAGAAAGAACAAATGGAAAATTATGAGGATTGTATGACTGTAATAGGATCGAGTGAGTTCCACTCATTCTATAGCTCAAATCTAGGGTCTTGGATGGTTCACGAGGCACACAAAATATTTTTTTCTTGCATGCATGGACATTTTTTATAACTAGTGTGAGTCATAAGAGGATTTTTAGACCTCTAAGTCCAATTGACACATATCAATTTCCACCAACATTAAAAATTATAGATATGACATTATCACATGACTTTGACCATGTATTTAATCTAGTGTAACTAGATAAAATATTAATCTTTATGTATTAAATTTTAATTATTTATCAACATCATTATTAAAAAAATGTTTTATTTTATGATATATGGCATGTTTTACAGTTATTACAGATGATAAAAAAAGAGGAAACAAATTATTACTTATGTCAGTGTGTAGAAGAAAAAAATAAATTGACTTCCTCAATCACAAATGTGGAAAATATTGTTTATCCCACTAAGTCTATAGTAGTTACTAGAACTTTGTTTTGATGTGTTTTACCATTTTGGAAAGAGTTAAGAGGATAATATCCTAATCAAACAAATGACTAAGCTATTATAAAATTAGGCCAATTAAATAATTTAGATTCATAATATTTTGATATAGTTTTGAATTATGAAAGTATACTAAATATAAACAAGTACAATGCTAAACAATATTCTAAAATCTAAAATATGAATGAGAAAATAATAATTAGCCTATTTAATGATGTATAAGTAGATTTTGAAAATACAAGTGCAAAAGGAGATAGTCTAATACTCTACTATGATTTGTCATATTTTTTAATTTATCTCTCTATTAGCCTGGACACTACTATTGAGATCTAGACACTACCATCAATTCTTCTATACCAATTTTAATGCTTTTATCTAGTATAGAATACAAATCCTTTTTTATAATGACTAAAATTGCCTATTAGGGTTCATTGTCACCTTTATGATTGTCAACTGGGATTATGTCCTCCAATCTAGGGCATGTCATCCTACAAAAAAAGGGTTAGTGGGCTCGAGTGAAGTCGAGTTACCCTCATATACCTCTTTGTCAATGATGACTACCTACATATCCATATATTCTAAAGAGGGCCTTAAACAAATGTAGTTCTCCCCTTATTTGGGCTTGTGTGTGAACAATGATGCAATATGTTATGTGTGAGTGTACGAAGTGATCTAGCTTATAATATTGACAAATAATATGCATGGGCTGCTGTTTGAATGCTTTAGACCTTTAATAAGATTGATCTTATGACTAGTTTGGAAATAAGGAATAATAGCGTAGTTTTATAAGCTTGAGAGGTGATTTTTCATGGTATAAGATAGATGTGTGCGTGATTTGTACTCAATAATAATGAATGGTTATTTAATTGTATTTATATAACAAAATTTTAGATTATATCAAGGGATATTTAATTAAGACAAATAGGCTGACCCATGCATGTTGAAATATTTTCAAATTATAACATATTTCAAATTTTAACATATTAATTTTAAAATTACAATATGCATTTTATACAATATGCATCGATGTTATTGTTGTTTTGAATCCATGTACACATTATTATTATGTGTATATGAGATCAATATATTCATTTTTGGGATGTATTCAAGCTCAAAATGTGGTTGTTGTCTTGAAAACTCATTAAAACCCCTATTTTCTTGTTTGGGACAATCTTCTACTCCTTTACAACACATGAAAGCTTGTGCATGAATCCCAATGAAGGTTTTTATAAGTTATATAAGATTCATAAGAGTCTTATACAAACATTTAATTGATCAAAAAGGTATTATTGCCTATTAACAATCATATTTCATTTGTTGGCCTCTAAACCCTACAAAAACCCTAAAATAGGGTTAACGATAGGAAAAAGACTCATAACTCTGTTTTTAACTATTGGAGTTCTTTAAAATTTTATTTTAATGTAAAGGATCATGTTTATTATGTGTTCTAAGTGTTATTTTGTAGGGAGAGGCTCTGTAAAGGGAGGAAAAGGTGATTGTGTATCAAATTCTTGTAGGTCTCTATTGGGAATAATAGCCAAGAGAAAATTTTGAACTAAATATTTTTAAATTGGAGTTAAAAGCTGATTTATAAACCTAGTCTAATTTAATTATCTTTGATCAAGTGAGTTATATAGGGTTTAATAATAAATACATATGACTGTCCCAAAATTTGTAGACTATCTTGAAGGTAGACTCTAAGAAAGATTCATTTAGTGTCATCATAAAACATGCATAGAATTAAGGATATAAAATACTAAAGGCCAAAAAATCAGATGAACATATGTTAAATTAAAATACTTTATAATATTTGCTTGATTCACAACATTTTCTTCATCAAAATTTTGTGCCTTCCTAACATTTTGTGAGTCTTTCTATACTAGAAGGTAGAAAAAATCATTAGACAGGATGTCATCTTAATAGTTCACATAAAAGGATGCTAAAAAGGTCATGATTAAAAAAATAAACACATTATATAATGTATAAACTCAATACAAAATCATATAGGAGACATTAAAGACTTCTCCAAACTAACAACTTGAGAAAAATATAGCTTCACCAAAAAATGGTGACCAAAAAACAAATACAAAGATAAAAATAGCCATCATAAAAAACTTGTCAATCCTTTACAATAAATTTTATCATGGAATCATTAATCATATGAAGGAAATAAACCAAAAAAAAATGCCTTTAGAACATAAAGGCAATATTTGGTGTTTAGGATTTCTCATCTTTCCATTTTTAGTTTTGCCATGATTAAATTTTTACTACAGAAGTAATGCATAACTACCCCATAGGGAAGTGTTATGATCAAGAAGAATTTATCATTAAAAAAAACTAATAAAAATGTCTCCTAGTATATTTAAAGTACTTTTTATTATATATGATCAACTACAAAAGGCAAACTGAAGAGTCAAAACTAAAGCTAAGGGGCCATAATAGAGGATAATCAAGTAATCATCCTAAGGAGCCAAAAATAATAACTATTGTGATTCAGGTAGGCCACCAATATTGCCCCCACAACATGATTCTTATGCCCAAGATTCATTGACTCAATCATAGTAGATGTAGATATTAGATTTACATTTGGAACATTGAGTCCTTTTTACTAGGAATAATTATGGATATCCAATGTGTTAGGAATGAAGGATTATCAAATGTTGAAGAAACATAAATCTAAAATAAAATGAGATAGAACAACTTTATAAATAGATAAAATAATATTTCTTATTAGAGCCATCAGAAACATGAAAATCTCTGACTTCTTTGTTGTATATTTTAATCATTTAAACAACCTCATATGTGAAAACAAAAAAGGCTAGACAACACAGATGAACCTAAGTTGAATTAAAATACTTGTTAATATTTTCTTGATTCATAACATTTTATTAAGTAGAATTGTGTGCCTTTCCAAAATTTTGTCTCTTTTTGTAATAAAAGGTCATAAAAATCATTAGACAATATGTCATCATTAAAGTTCACATAAAGGGATGTTAAAAAATTCATGATACAACTAAATAGACACATTAGATAATGTATAAACTCAATACAAAAGTATATAGGATACATTCAAGACTTATCCAAACTAACAACTTGAGAAAAGTAGAGCTTCACCAAAAAGTGGCAAACAAAAAATGGATAAACAGCTAAAAATAACTATCATTAAAACTTGTCAGTCCTTTGCAATAAAGTATATCATAGAATCATTAATCATATGAAGAAAATAAAACTAAAAAAAAGTACGCCTTTAAAATATAAAGGTAATATTCGGTGTTCAATATTACTCATCTTTCCATTTTTAGTTTATGACATGACCAAATTTACACTACATAAGTAATGCATAACTACCCCATAGGGCAGTGCTACTATTAAGAAGAATTTATCACAAAAATCTAATAAAATTTTTTCCTAGTATATTTGAAATACTTTTTATTATATATGATCAACTATAAAAGGCAAACTAAAGAGTCAAAACTAAAGTCTAAAAAGCCATAATAGAGGATAATCGAGCGATCAACATAAGGAGCTAAAAATTTCAACTACTATGATTTAGGTAGATCACCAATATTGCCCCCATAACATGATTCTTTTGCCCAAGGTTCATTAGTTCAGTCACAGTAGATGTCAATGCTATAGGTATCAGACTTACATCTGGAACATTGAGTCTTTTTTGCTAGGAATTATTGAGGATACGCAATGTGCTAGGAATGAAGGATTATCAAATATTGAAGAACATGAATCCAAACTAAAATAAGATATAACAACTTCATAAATAGATAAAAGAATATTTCTTATTAGATCCATCAGGAACAAGAAGATCTTGGACTTGTTCATTATATATTTCAATCATTTAAACATCAACCTCATATGTGAAAATAGAAAAGGCCATACAATACAGATGAACATATGTTGAATTAAAATACTTGATAGTATATGATTGATTCATAAAATTTTCTTAAGCAAAATTGTGTGCCTTTCCAACATTTTTTGACTCTTTCTGTAATAAAAGGTCAAAAAAGTCATTATACAAGATGTCATCTTAACAGTTCACATAAAGGGATGCTAAAACTAAATAGACATATTAGATAATGTATAAACTCAATACAAAAGGATATATGAGACATTCAAGACTTCTCCAAACTAAGAACTTGAGAAAAGTATAGCTTCACCAAAAAGTGGCAAACAAAAAATAGATAAACAAATAAAAATAACCATCATAAAAACTTGTCAATAATTTGTAATAAAGTCTAGCATGGAATCATTAATTATATGAAGAAAATAAACCTTAAAAAATATGATTTTATAACATAAAGGAAATATTTGGTGTTTCGGATTGCTCATCTTTCCATTTTTAGTTTATGACATGATCAAATTTGCACTACATAAGTAATGCATAGCTACTCGATAGGGTGGTGTTACTATCAAGAAGGATTTCTCACAAAAATCTAATAAAAATTTCTCCTCATATATTTAAAATACTTTTCATTATATATGATCAACTACAAAAGGCAAATTGAAGAGTCAAAACTAAAGTCCATGGAGCCACAATAGAGGATAATCGAGTAATTAGCCTAATGAGCCAAAAAGAGCAACTAATTTGATTCAGGTAGGCCACCAATATTTCCCAAAAATCATGATTATTATGCCCAACATTCATTTATTCAATCACAATAGATGCATATGCAACAAGTATCATTATTTCATCTAGAACATTGAGTCTTTTTTGCTAGGAATTATTACGAATATCCAATGTGCTAAGAATGAAGGATTATCAAAATTTAAAGAAACTGAAATCCAAACTAAAATAAGATAGAAAAAATTCATAAATAGATAAAATAATATTTTTTATTAGAGCCATTAGAAACAAGAAGTTCTCAGACTTGTTCATTGTATATAACAATCATTTGAACAACAACCTCATATGTGAAAATATCCTTTCTTTGATCTGAAATTTGGAATAAGTCATTTAGTGCTTGATAGTTCACACCCCAATTATCCTTTTTAATCACCATAGGAATAGTTTATAAAAATGAAGTATTAATTTACAAATATATTTTAACTATGAACTTAGCTTATTTTATCAATCTTGTAATGTTGTCTTTGAAATTATTCACAAAATAGTAGATTGGTGGTTGCCCCAAAGGTGCAAGTTATGCCAAGAGGATGTAATTTTATATTTTTATTAAGTTGGGTTTTGTAAAGAGAATATGAGAATAATTGGCATATATTTTTATTCTTGCAAGTAAACATTTTGTTAGAATTAGCTACATGATCTAATGAATCTAATAGAAAGAATGAAAAAGAGATAGAATAGTGATAGTAAAAAATAATAACTGTATATCCAAGATAACAAATGAAATGAATAAATAACTCAAATATTATGAATTACTCTAATAATTCAATATTAATATGATAGAATACACAAATAGCCATTGCTTATATAAATCAAGGCATGCATGATAAAGTTCAGGGAACTCACACAACATGTGTAGTTCAATTGATATCTAACTACATGAATAATGGATTGCAACTCTACACTAACAAGATAGGTGTCCAACTTATGTAAATGATCAACATAATCTGAATACTAGTTAAGCAATTTTATCCTATCTTACCCTAAATAGTGGAGTGAAACTCCACTGTAACAAGATAGGTGCCCAAGTTGACTACTAGCTAAGCAATCTTATCATATCTAGAGAAAATTATTAATAAACATAATAAAATAATTAAAATAATTAATTAGTGCACCAAAATAAATAATAAATATAAGTAAATGCAATAAAGAAAATAAATGCACCAACACCCCCCATAAGTGAAGCTTAGGTAGGGCTATGCAGATAAGAGTCACAACAATGTGTAGCCATCTTAGGTACTCAGTACAAATAAATGAAGAAAGGAGAAAACCAAAAGGAAAAAAAACTCCTTAAAATGAAGGTCCAGGAGACCCCACTAGAAGAACTTATGTCACTTGAAGAACTAATGTCCCGCACCCCCAAAAGAGATCACAAGTGAAGATACTTACTCTCGGTGAAAGGTTTGGTGAATCTATCTACAATTTATTCCTCCATAGGATAATATTGAAGATAAATGATCTCTACCTAAATTAGCTCCCTGATAAAGTGCATATGGATCTCTATGTGTTTGGTTCTCTTATAATGAACGAAATTCTTTGAAATCTAGATAGTGCTCTGGTTGTCATAGTAGATGGCTGATAGCTTCTAAAATGGAACACCAAGCTCAATGATAATATTTTGAAGCTAAATAGCCTCAATAGTGGCATTAAAAATGCCATGATTCTAAACCTATATGGATGAAAGAGAAATAACATGTTGATTCTTGCTCTACCAACAAATGGGGCTAGATCTGAAGTGAAAGCTATAATCAGAAGTGGACTTATGATCATCATAATCACCAACCCAATTAGAATTTGTGTATTCCACTAAGTTTGAACCTATACTTGATGTATAGTGAATCTTGTATCTGATAGTGCCATGAATGTAGCTCAAAATATGCTTGGTAGCTCTCTAATGAAGCTCATATGGTGTCTACATAAAGCATGAAACCATGCCAACTGCATATGAAATGTCAGGCCATATATGAATTAGATAGATGAAGTTGCCTACAAGCTGGTGATACAATGTGGCATCAACCAAGGGAGTGGAACAATGAACCTCAAGTCTAACTCTAGATAAGAAACGAGTCAGTGTAGGCCTATAATCAGCCATGTGAAATCGAGATAACAAGTCCATGGCATACTTGGGTATAAAAGAGTAATCCTGGAAGAAGACTATATTATCTAAATCCTAAGAAAATAATGTAATAGGCCCATATCTATCATGAAGTGTAGTCTTAACACTATTGATCATAGATGTTGTGCTCCTTGTAATAATGAGATCATCAACATAGAGCACCAAGTACAATAGTGAATCCTCCTACTGTATAATGTAGACATTTGGAACTGAGTGACATCTTGAGAACCAAACTGAGAGAAGAAATGTGTCCACAATGGAAAACCAAGCCCTAGGGGCTTGTTTTAGACCATAGAGAGACTTCTATAAGTGGCACACCAATAAAGAATCTTGAACAAACCCTTGTGGCTACTCCATATATATCTCCTCATGAAGATCCCTATAAATAAATACGCTCTTCACATCCCTCTAATGTACAACCCAACCATTAGCTGCACCAATAGCTAGTATCAAATGAATAAAATTTATCTTAGCAATAGGCACAAAGGTTTTTGTATAGTTAATGCCTTCCACTTGAGAAAAACCTTTGGCCACTAAGCATGCTTTATACTTATCAATATTTTCATCCGTTGCAAACTTAGTCTGATATATCCACCTACATCATACTAATTTTATTCCCTTAAGAAGAGGAAAAATATCCCAAGTGTTTTTCCTAATCAATGAGTCATACTCTTCTTCCATCATTTAATCCCACTCAACTATCCATGTAGCTTCCTAAAAAGACTATGGATCGAAAGCTATGGCAATGTAGGAATATGGAATATCATGTTGTGACCATGTTCTCCTTCTATTTGATGGATCCCTAAAAAGAGGGTATGCATCCACCAAAGTCTATCTAGCCCACAAAGGCATGAGGAGGAACATGACCTGCTAAACCCTGTTGGGGAGTATTACCTCATCATCCCTATGAGTAGATGAAGCAGGTGTATCATTGTCATTGATATTTGATTCTTCTAAGGAAGAAGAATGAGAAATGTTAGAAAACAAGTCTAAAAGAATTATTCAAAGTAAATACTTCTCTCTATAATAAGCTCATGTGAGTTTGGATCAATGCGGTGATATCCTTTAACACCATTTGGGTATCCTACAAATATGTAAGTTCAGCTTTGTTGTTCTAAAACATGGAATTTGTCTAAAGGTATGTGAGCCTATGCTAGACTGTTTAAGACTCTAAAATGATGCACATCTAGCATCCTATTACACCAAGTTTCCAGAGGTGTTATCCCCTTTAAATATTTGTGAGGAACTCTATTCTATATATATGTAGCATAATTAATCGCTTTTACCCAGTACTTAGGTATTAATGATTTTTCATGAATCATACAACTTACCATCTCTTTTAAGAATCTATTCTTCCTCTCTACTACACCATTCTGCTGAGGTGTGTATGCAACTGAATGATACCGATCAATTCCTTCAAGAGCACATAATTATTAAAACTTGTTCACATATTTCCTCCCATTATCTATGTAGAAGATATTGATATACTTCCCAAATTGTTTCTCTACTAGAGCTTTAAACTCTAGAAATTTATCAAATACTTCACTCTTGAGTTTCAAAAAATAAACCCAAGTATATTTGGAATAGTGATCAATAAATTTGATGACATAACGAGTTTTATTAAAAGAAAAAGTAGGTAATGGACTTTCTAAATCAATATGAACAAGTTTGAGGACTTGTGTATCCCTCTAAGCCTTCCCTTTATCAAACTTATCCTCTGGATGTTTGCCTAAGGCATAACCATGACATACACCCCCTGAAAACTGAATCTATGGAAGTCTTGTAACCATCTCTTGCTGAATAAGCTGTTGTAAATAAAGGTAGTTTAGATGACCAAACCATTCATGCCATAGCTTTCTCACTGAATTAGTGTGTGAGAGTAAAGTTGTAGAGGAAGACTAAGGCACAAAGTGGAAAAATGAATAAAGTCAAGTATCATTGTCAAATTTTCCCACTTCAACTAAGGCATTATCCTCCAATTTTTTGATTGAAACAAAATTGGGTGTGAACTCAACTTTCCTACTAGTATCAAAGTGGGTGATTTGGTAGATAGAAAGAAGGTTAGTTGAAAATTCTAGCACACAGAGGACATCTTCAAATACACCACTATCAACATCAACTATACCTTTTCATATGACATCTACCTTAGAGTCATCACTAATGAGAATATGATGCAAGAAACTTGGTTCTAATCTAAAAAATTATTCTTGATCAGAACCTATATGGTGTGAAGCACCTGAGTCAAGTACCCATGACTTGGGAGAATTTTTTAGTGTAACTAGTGTCATAGCTTTCTCTTTCCCTAAAATTGAAGGAGTAGAAGAATCCTTTGAAGAGGATTGATTAATGTTATTCTTTTTGAGAAGTCCCTTAAGTTCATCAATCTCTTTTTTCCATCAATCTTGTTCACTATGAAACCCCTTTTTGTAATAAGGGTAAGGAGTGTCAGTCCTTTTTTGTGAATCCCGTTTCTTATTAGTGGATTTATAATCTCTTTGTGAGGAAGATTGTTTCCCTTTATTCTTATCATTCTGTGACTTATTTTGATTATGTTGCTTCTTTTTACTTGAACCTATATTTGATGTTGATGTTGAAACTTGCTTATGCTAAGATTGACTTGCAATTAGAGCTTGAGATTTGGATGACTTGATTAGACCCATAGCTATTAACTTTTCTTCTTCAACCATTAGAATCTTAGAAAATACCTCAAAGGTGGGCATTTGATAAGATGTGCCCAATGTGAGCCTATGAGTTTGGAAGCTTGAGACAAACGATGAATATTCAGGACCTAATTTGTGTAAGGCACTAAAAATCAATTGAATATATTTTTTATCAAGTTTATATTCAGAAAGTTATGCTCTAAGATCTATGACTTTACTGATGGAGTCTTGTATTGTAGCATAATTTTTAGGATCCAAACCAATGAGTTCATTGTCAATTTGGTAACCATGAACCTCATCTATTTTGTCAAATAATAATATGAATCTATCCCAAGCCTCTTTTGGAGTTGTACATTTGTCAAGATAGAAATTCAAATTTAAAGACATGTAAGATCGAAGGCATCCAATTACCTTAGTAGTTTCAAAGAGAAAGTGTTGTAACTCTTTTGCATCAATAAGTGGAGTAAGAAGAGTAACATCATTAATGCATTCCAAGCATTATGTTTCTATGTGTTGTAGTTATATGTTGTTAATAGTGGGAACTTAATATTCTCCATGATGTCTTTAGAAATAAACTGTCATAAAGCAAAAATCAAAGTATAGAGCACACCATAAAACCCCTCAAAATTACTTAGTTTTATCCCACCCGGCAAGTATTTGTTGGCATTTTATAATTGAGTGCAATTATAAGGTTGGATTATAATTTTTCTAGTTCACAAAAAGCTCAATTAGGCCATTTAGTCTAAAAATACAAAAAATATGAATTTTATTAAAAACAATTCTACACCAATGTGTTATGCTCAAAAAAATATTAACTTTAAAAAAAAATAGGACCTCAATACAAGGTCGTATGTGAAATTTATGAGTCTCTAAAGTTGCAAAAATGAGGATAGCAAGAGCTGCTATAGAAAAACTTAAATTATGGTAAATTTTGAATAAATCTAAAAAAAACTGAAAGAACAACAGTGAAGAGCATGAAATTTTAAGCTATTTCAAAAAAACATTCACTTAAAAATACCTCCTAGTGTTCAAATGATGGGCTCCCAAAGTTGTCATTTCAAATTTTCCTACTAATCCATCAGACCTGCCAAAAAAATAAAAATTCCCTTCATAATCCGTACGGTCTATATGGCCATACCTGATAGCAAAAAAAAATTGCCTTCTGGGTGACTATGTCCAAATTGGACAAATTTTATATGGATTTGTAGGTTTTGATGCCTTATGAACGCAACCGTGAGGTTCATTTTATTTAAAAACACTTCAATTTTTAGGTACCTACTAGATTTGGGTGTGGTGCTTCTGGATCAAACTCTTGCCAATTTTATCTCTTGTGCCTAAATTAGATAAAATTATAGACAATTTTTACTATCTTGAATACTCTGAACTCAATGGTGAGCTCAAAAATTCTCTACAAAGCTCCAATTTGTGCTTGTATACAAAAAAAAAATGATCATATATCTGGATATTTTTCTCTTGAATATTTAGCAATTAGCAAATTCAAAATAGCTCTGGTACCATGTTAGAATTAGCTACATGATCTAATGATCTAATAGAAAGCATGAACAAGAGATAAAATAATAAGAGTAATAAACAATAATTGTATATCCAAGATAATAAAAGAAATAAATAAATAACTCAAATATAATGGATTGCTCTAATAATTCAATATTAATTTGATGTTGAATACACAAATAGCCATTATTTATATAGATCAAGGCATGCATGATAAAGATCAGGGAACTCACACAACACATGTAGTTCAACTGATATCTAACTACATAAATAGTGGAGTGCAACTCCACACTAACAAAAATGATCAACACAAGTTGACTACTAGTTAAGCAATCTTATCCTACCTTACCCTTAATAGTGGAGTGGAACTCCACTATAAGAAGATAGGTGTCCAAGTTGACTACTAACTAAGCAAGCTTACCCTATCTGGCGAAAATTATTGATAAACATAATAAACTAATTACAATAGGTAAATAGTGCACCAAAATAAATAATAAATACAAGTAAACGTAATAAAGCAAATAAATGCACCAACACATTTCTCAACTCTCTAGTCCAGTCACCCAATGTCTGGATATGCACACTCAAGTAACTATCTCCTGGAGTTGATGTTATTAATAAGGGATGTTTTTTATGCCATCTTTGTTAGCTCAACAAATTGTAGTTTTTATTAAGAAAAATAATTATACTTATACTTAATGAGTATAAATAAATAAAATATTTACCGCTAAAATTGGGATACTACATGGTAGTTAACAAACATATATTATCCAATCTTGTAATTGAAACTATAAGGTTTTGACATTTGCAGAGCCAGAATATTTCCTAGATAAATGGTTACCTATACCAAGAGAAACTCCATGTCTTAGCATCACTAGCATAGATTCTCAACTTTTGTGTGTGTGTGTGTGTGTGTGTGTGTGTGTGTGTGTGTGTGTGTGTGTGTGTGTGTGTGTGTGTAGAAGTGAATATAATGATGATAATACCTTGATCATTTTAACTTCATACCCTGATCTGAAGGATCTCACTATTCATTCTCTGCCATATAACAACACTAGAACACTAAGGTACATCCATGTATGTAGACAATGTTTAAGGTTTATTTTCAATCTCACATTGGTATGGTCATGTTAATCTGGAAGATGTGTGCCAGTTTGAAATTGAATAAAACTATTAATGGTGTAAAATTGAATGTCATGGATTTCTCACCATTTTCTTGTACCACTTGTCGCTGAGATACAAATTTACTCCAAGGACTATCAACAATTCATAAGAAATTACAAATAAATGGAAACACAACTCAAAAAATTTCAAGGATTACAAGGATTATGCATTCAATTGGAAACACCTTTGACATTACAAGGATTATACATTGATCAAATAACCAAAGTGAACACATAAGACTTTCAATACATTAAAAGAATAATGCTACTTGTGCACATGGAATTTATAATTTTCTCAAAAGATATGATATAAAATAAGGCACATGGCATATTTGTGAATACATATATTAAATAGAGTATGATATTGTATTACATAAAATGCACTATACATTGTTCAAAATGCTAGTTATTGAATAATTTTTCAGATTTGTAGTTCACAAAATGACATTGCACTTTTACCAAAATAAGAACACATAATTAAATAAAGTGAAAATATCAATTATTCTTATTTATATTGGCCCTATTAAAATCATGCCTCATCATTTTTTTCCTCTTTCGATGAGGAAAAATACTAATAGATGACATAACATGCACATCATGTTGACCATCCCCATCATCCCAATCTCTTATCTACTAGATTTATCAGTTTTTTTTTATGAAGTGCGGGAAGATCAATGGATTCATTGTGTGCAACAATAAAATTATCACGTGTCTCCTCATGCTCAATGTTAGTTATTCTTACTGATGTGTTTGATTGTTTTGCTTCCTATTACACAACATAGCTTAGTTAATTAAATTATCATAATATCTACAGTTAAATAAATTTTTATGTTATTAAAAATTATAATAAACTTACCTCATATTCATGCTCAATGATTAATTTCTCCCTTCAATCTAACATATGTTGTTGGAGGCCTTGGGAACCATGTAATAAATAATATTTTAGATCCTCCTTTGAAGCTTCCTTTTTAAATTGGTGAACTTACATGTATAAGATAATATGATTTATAAGGTAAAATTTATAATCAAATACATATAACTCACAATTTTACAAATTATTCTAAAAAAAAAGATAAAAATAATAAAATTATTTACTCACCAAGCTACCATGAATGTTATTGTACCCACTAGATCCCAATTTATGGGACCCAATGCTTGACAACCTAGCTTGTATTGCCTTTGTTGTGTCTCAAAGGTGTCATTTTCCTCCTTCTCATGTAGATGGCCTATAGTTTGGATTATTTTTTAACTTCTTGAATTTTTCATCTTTTATAAGTTCATCCCATGTAGTTTGGTTTGTGATCCAAGCTGGTCGGGGATATCTTAGGTCCTTTGTTAGCTTCAACCTTAATTTGTCTCTTTTGAAATGAATATATTTTCATGCTTTATCCATTATAACATCCTTGTTAAAACCAATATTTCCAAAGTCTCTTATGAACTCTTCAAATAATTTATCTTTCTTAGAATTGCTTTGTCTTCTCCAATCTATGTGGATGGTATTCCTAAATAGGACTTCATCATGATGAAACAAAATTTGGAAGAATTTTGAACCCATTTCATCTTTCAAGATATTTCCTTCTGAAGATAGCAAAATTGTAACCTCTTTCTTTATCTTTGTTCTCACCATAGATACTATTGCAGTCTTAGGGATTGAAGTAGGTTCCTGTATGGGTATATTAGGGGAACTAGCATTCATTTTTTGCATGCATAACATGGATATTAATTTGTTAATAAATTAACCAAAATCATAAAAATATTTATAAACTATGAATATAATTTCATAAACACTATATACAAAATGTAAACATTAGACTAATAACTTAAAAATAAGTAGTAGTTAGGACCGTTGTGAATTTTAAAATAGGAAAAATTAGTAAGATCTAAAAATTCAAAAGCTACAAATCTTTAAAATATATGCTAATTATGAAAAACATTAATTTATTAATTAATATCACTGTAATATTATTTAAAAAAATACCTCTTCATGTGCAACATGTTCCAACAATGTTTTCTTCCATTGATGAATTTGTTTAAGTACTTCTTGTCTACCTTCAAATTTTTTTGGAGTATTTGGTAGGAGCCCTAATATTTTTTATTGTGATTATATAAGGCTCTATAAGGAAACATGTTCTGGCGTTGTAGGGAAAATTCAGATAGAGCCCTTTAAACACATTTTTGAAGAAACATAAAATCACATAGAACAAAATGAAAAACACATGCAAGTTACATCTAGCATATACCAATTTTATTGAAAAGTGAATAAAACATATAGCATACTTAATTTTTATTAAGTTTTCATTTATCAAAACAAATTAGCAATCTTCAAAATAAAAAAATTATATGCATCTTCACATTTTTGTGTTTCCTTTGAATATGTAATGATTATGTCAAAATTTTAAACATTTAGATTGGGTTTGAGTGTGGTAAATGTTTCTCCTCTATAAAATATAAGCACACCCTTCAAGCACATTGTTAAAGAGAATACAATTTGAAAATAACAAGAAATAATGAAACATGTCTAATTGAAAAACATATATACAAGTTATATGCATTGACATTGGAGAAAATAAACATGTTACTCAAAATATATATAGTACATTCCAAATTCATTTTCATGTATACAAAAAAAAAAAATTATATTTGTTAAATTATGTTGTGTCCTTACAAGGTCCATCTTAAAGTGAATATGATGATCAAACAAAGTCGTCATCATCTGACATTAAAATTTCCTCATCTAGAGGCATAACTACAGTATTATTAATAGGCCCCAAATACACAAATAGAATAATAACATTGTTCTCATGATGTTGATCCCCTTAAACTGTTGCTAAGTGATAATCAATAAACTCATCATATTCGTGTACTTCATGACCAAAATTTTGTTCTTGTTTTAAAACTTCAATAAACTCATCACTATCTTATCTTGGTCATATTCATCGCCAATAGTCATGTTCTCAACATCTTCCTCTTGATCATCTATGTATTCAGATGGATCATCTACCTCTTCAAGTAGAGCATGTTCTACTATGTCCTCTGCAAAGGTCACTCTTTGTCCTCTTGGATCACAATCAATCACAAAGGACCACCTAGGTTGTTCTAAATTTGAAATGACAAATATCTAATCATATTGAATTAAAAACACATGGTTCAGAAGTTGTTTCAAATCTAGATGTATTTATCATATTGAATCCATTATCATGCAAGAAAATATTTTTATCATTACCCACTTCAATGAGCCTATACAATTCAACACAAAAATTAACTTTTTGGAAAGACATAAAATTGAGTTCTATCATATCATCCAACACTCCATAATAATAAAGTGTACTTGTGATTATATTTATTTCATGTGCATATGAGTGACATTCCACTTTGAATGGTGCTAAAATTCCACAATCATAACTTTTTCACTTCTCATTAATCTTCCTAATATGAAAATGATGACTGCTAATACACATTCCTTTGTAGCATGTTACCTAAATGCATACATATATCAACTAATCAAATTGAAAGATAAAAAATATTATTAAATAATGTTTGTTAAATTCATTTAATTGTATATCACCTCCCCATTTACAAATTCTTTGACAAAATATAGTTGTTGTTGTGTCACTCATTTTCCCCCCTTGGTTGCCTCATGTTCAACATTGGTCTTCAGCCAATGCCACAAGCATCTATCTTGCCATTTTCTCTTATGGTGTGTAGGAAGTCTTTGAGTAGTGTTTTGACCATGTTTATTACATATATCATCCCATGCCTTTTCATCTTCTATTTTCTTTTGTTCGTCATACTTATCCACCCATTCTAACATAAAGTCAGAGTTGTATGCAACATACAAATGCAATGACTTCCACTCCTTAGCATCTACACAATGTTTTTTATTTTGGTTAATGATGTGATCATTATTTAAAATATAAAACATGAAAGGTTTAAGATAAAAACCTAGTTATAACATTTGATTATACATTTTATCCTCTTTGAAGTTCCTTGACCTTCTAATTTTCTACCTTCAAAGGATAGAGACTGTTGATCACCCCATAATCGTGGAACTACAAATGTAATTGAAATAAGTAATCACTTAGAGGAACCATGGTCTAAGAAACCATGTATTTCTCAACCATGGACCCTTTAAGTCGTGTTCTTTGCCTCACAAAATGTTTTAAGACTTCCATGTATCTATCCACAAATCACATTGTCCTAAGATGGATAGGTCTAGATTGTTCAATCTCTTCTACCAGGTGTATAAGGTAGTGAATTTGAGAGTTGAAGAAGTTGGGGGGGAAGCACATTTGAATGTTACATATCAAAAGTGCAACATTCATCTTCCAATATTTTAGTTCATCTTGATGTATCTCTTTAGATGAGACCCACTTATAAGTATTAGTAAAAAACATTAATATATTAGTAACTATGATATCATAAAATTAAAAATTTAAACCTTTATAGAGACATTAAGAATGACATTTATGAAAGGAAAAGTGTTAAATTATTGAAGACCAAATGATGGGTTTAGAATACCTTAAATACTTAGACAATTTGTAAATTGTTTGTGTGACATCATGGTTGAAAATGTCATGTATTGTTGTAGCAAGCATGTACTACACCACCATTGACAAATAATATTGTTAAACTATATATATTAGTTTCTATATAACTAAGATATTCAAAATTATATTTATACTGCCAAGAAATATAAGTTTCATGAATTACCTATTTCTAATTATGCTATTCATGTGTTTTCATTCCTAATAAATTTGAACCATATCTTGTGAATACAATTTTTAATATCACACAAAAACTAGTAGGAAATATTACGGTTCGCATGCTATCAATCATGTAATTTTTTTAATCTGATGTAAATATCATGGAGCATGATCATATGTGTTATTTTCATGCAACCACATGTTCGGCATCACATTGGAGACATGGAGGTCTTTCCATAATTTTAATTAGGCTTCATCATTGGTTCCATCTAGGTGTTTCCACAAGCACTCTGCCACATTTTTCCAATATGCATTATATCAAACATATGAGCTATTGGTAGGTGCTCATAATATTCTAACTTGTAAAACATAGATAGTATTTTCATTCCAAGTGGGCACCATGTCCCTTGATTTTTTTCATATGCTACTTTCCACCTAAAAGGGTTCATCCTTCTTGGCCTCTTGTTGTCCTCTTTTCCATTGAACTTATTTTTATCATGTAGGCGATAACAATGGTTTTGTGGTAAGAAATGTCTATAATCATCATACACAATTTTTTAAAGATCCTTTGATTGCTTATACATAGTTTTTGGCCCACATTATGGACAACCATGTTTTCCTTTAGTTTGTAACCTTGAAAATTAGTATGGAAATGATTTAGTTAATGATTGTAACATAAATACAATAATTAAAAAATTACTTGATAAATGGATCACCACAACATGCAGATAGTCCTAGGGCATCATGAATTATCCAAATAAGTATTGCCTGAAAAAGGAAGTTCCTATCATTTATTCATCTTGATACATCATACATATTGACTCCCTTCCATAAATCACAAAACTCATCAATAATAGGCTCCATATATGTGTCCATATATTTTACCTGGTATTTACCTATAAAAAAATATGAATTAAAGTTCATTTCAGTTCACATGATTTTACATAATCTTCAAAAAAATATAACATTAACAAATCCATGTACCTGGTATGATTAAAGTTAACATTACATGCTCATTTTTCATTTCCATCCAAGGGGAAAGATTATTGTTAATAAGGAAAATTGGCCAATTGGAGTATGTTGTTCTAAGATATCCAAAAGGATTAACACCATCCATTGTGACATAAATTCTTGCATTTTTTGACTCATTTATTAAATGTGACCTTTTTTATTCAATCTCCTTCCGATCTTTGTTATCTTCCACTATACACATGACAACATCTTGGCTCCTTCCCTATGCATGATAATTCATAAACCTAGCTAATTCCTTACATTTGAACATATTCTCGAATCTTTGTGTTATTGGAATGTGGTGTATTACTTTATAGGGAACCTTCTTGGATACTTTATCTTCATGATACCTATTGGTGTGACATACTGGGCATTGTTGTAGATCCTCATTAGCTCCATAATATAAGCTATGGTCATTTGAACATGCATCATATATTTTTTACTCCATTCCAATGTCTTCATTGCTTAAGATACTTATTTTTGTGAATGAGACATTTTATTATCTTTTAGAAGTATCTTGTTTGTTAAAAGTCTACGTGATGCAACAAAAGATCTTTATATAAATCAATATACATAATATTCAAAACTTGGTACATTAAGAGATAATTTAAAGAATTTAAAACTTACCTCAAGATATAAGTAAATCATGTGTTCATCATTCCATGCATAACCTTCAAGTTCAAAGATAACATAAGTGTTTCCAATATAGATGAATTTGCATTAGGGTAAAGAGGTGTCCTAACAAGTTGAGTTAGGGGTGAATCAATAACTTCTTTAGCATATGTGTAGAAGTATTATATAAATTTGTCAACTTAATTATCATTTATCTATAAAGTGGTATCATCCATATATGTGCTGATCTGGGTAACAATTTAGGTGATAATTCAGGTGACGGGTCCACTCCAATCGATGATGGAACTTCTGGGAGCCATAACTTTTTCACCGTAGATCCAATTGACTCACCGTTTGAACTGTTGGAAAGATAATAATGAGTTAAATTTTTTGAGATGGCATTGAGATCTTCTTGATGAAGTTTGACCCTCAAAAACCCAATGGAAGTGCCCCAAATTTCAATTTTAGTAGTGTAGTCTAAAATAGTAAGTTTCTAAAAATAGTAATTCATCAAATTTTGTATTGTTGTAAATCATGGAAGTCAGACTACTTAATCTACCTCGATATTGGTGACCTTCCACATCCTCCTTACACCTTAAAAACATGTATAAATGAAGACGTAACCTTAAATATAAATCAGACATCTCTTCTCAGAGATAAGCATATGTTTGGGTCCGCAAATTTGACCAATAAAACATCTCTTCTTAGAGATAGCATTATTTGAATTGTTTTGTTCTTGTTTCTTGAATTATATTTAAACCAAAGCTTTCGAGTTTTGGATCATGGGCCTTGTTCTTCATCTTAAGAGTCACTATCATCAATGTTATATGCTCTTTATTCATCATTGCTATGAACTTGGACTAGATATTTATTAAAAATCATTTGAAATAATTAATAGTAATGCAATATATAATTACATGTTTCTTAATTATTAGTATACTTGAGTTTTATGTACACTATACCTCTTCTACATAAACTACATACTTCAATCTATGGATACCAACAACGCTTCTTTAATTTCCTATTTTTACACTTTTTGCAAGTACAATATATCATTTCATTAAAGTATTCATTTATCCCTAGAGTAGGTCTTGGTCCTTGTTCATCTGAATATTTGGACAAAGATATAATATTCTCCTACATGCACAATGAACTATAAATGATAAGTATGTACCTCTCAACTCAAGACAAATTTATATAGTTTGGCCTTGGGTTATTTTTTACTAAAGTTTCCATAAACTAAAACATCTTTTTTATGAACTCTGGCATTATTTAAATTGTATGCCATGTTATCCGTCTAATCTTAACAAATATGTTCATTTGATCATGTGTTATCTTTGAATTTCATGTCTACATTCTTTTAATTCCCACTATGTTCTTTCCACTTTTAGTAATAATTAAATCTTACTCTACTTGCTATCTACTAAATCACAGGTTATTGTTTTAATTACAAGGAAACGAAATGAAACCATAGTGCACCTCTCTCATTCTCTTTATCATTATAATAAAAGTATCAATATTATAAAATATCAATTTTCAATGTGAATAAATTCATTAAATAAATATTGGTGGTGCCAAAAAGAAAGTACCTGATTGTCCATTTTCTCCAAGTGTGGCTATTAATTTGATAATAGGCTCCTACAAAAAAAAGTAACGAAGACAAATCAATTCAAAAAAAAGAAAAAGAAAAATAAATTATTTGACCATGATAAATGTGCATCTAAAAATAAGAAATATAAATAAGAACCCTCATAATAATGTGAATAGGTCTGTTAGAAGGCCTAAAACCCTGTGAATTAGTTTGTGTTTCGTGTTTTTAGAACTTGAATTGGTATATTGACTCTCAACTCCATATTTCAATTACACAATAAATAGTTTTTAACTTGCTAGAATGGAGAACTAATTTAACACCAGAAAAGTTAAAAAATGTCAACATGGGTAATTTCCACATCCTCCTTTGTAGAGTTTTATTTTGATATCTACTTGTTTTAATTAAGTTTTTTTTTTTTTTTTTTCAATTCTAAAACAACTTGATAGGATTGTAGAACAGGGAAATGGCCAACCAACCATATTAGACAATCTTGGTAAATAAAAATTCTCTTCTTCAACTAAGAAGCTATCGATCATAAAACAAATTCACATCAGAATTTTTTTGTTTTAAACCTTATTTATATGAATGGAGTAGGGAGAGTTGATTATGCACATGGTCTTGTTGCCTTATTTTTGAATACTTACCTAAAACCTCCCATGGTCTTGTTGCCTTATTTTTGGATGCTATATGAAATTATCTCTGTATCATGTGATGTATGTTGCATAAAAAAATATAGTTTTACCCTTATTCTAGATCTAAATTACATTCTTATATTTTTAACTAACAATTCTACAACTCATTGTTAAAACTCCCAAGAAAAATGAAGAATGGTGTAGGGGAAGGGTGGGATTTGATTAGTCAGTGAAGGTACTATTATGACAGGTTTCATTACCACTTTATGGTCATGGGCTCATTGCTTCTATGATCCTTGAGCCCATGAAACATTTTTGAATTATATTTTGGCTCTATTTCCCATCTAAGAAACACATAATGCTAATGACATTCCCATTGAGAAGTTTCCCCTTGTTAATTACAAGACATTTTTAAATGCTAAAACAAGGCAATGATCGAAAGTTAAGACAAATTTGACCCCCTATTCCTCTTTTGATGAATGGATGAATGTTAAAATAAGTCAATGATTGTGCCTCTTCTTAAGGACTTGCAAAAGGATGAATGAAGGGTTTAATAAAAAAGGAAGCTAACACCTTTGAGAAGTTGGAGAAAAATTTGTGACTACAGAAAGTAACTTGATGTCTTAAAATATCCTATAATTTTCTATATTCTTTGTCAAAGGATGAATGGAGGATTTGATTAAAAAATACGTTGATGCCTTTGAGAAGTTGGAGTAAAATTTATGACTACATAAAGCCACTTGATATCTTATGAGAGCCAAAAATATCTCACGGTCACAACAGTGTGGATGGTTGACTTTGGAAACAAAAATCAAAATGGGAATATTGAAAGTTTGAGTACGATATTCATAAATTCTAGCAAATCTAGAGAGCTTTAAAAATTGTTTTTTTGCAAAAAATGATTGCAAAAAAAAGAGAGTTTGTAAATTCATAATAATGAAAAATCTTAAAATACCCATTTAGTTTTGGGTGACTTGGTAGTTCATGAAGCCCAAGGTCCTCAAAACATAATTTTTCCTTAACACCTCTCTACGCAAACATGGGTCGACGGTGGTGTACATTAGGAGAGTCTAGAATTTAGATCCATGTCCTTCCTAAGAAACTAGTTGGATTATCTGGTGGGAGGTTGTAATTTGAAGGATCTCCTAATTTCTATGGATCTATGCCAGTAGCTTGTCAAAATTCAAAGACACTCCTACTCTGCTACTTCCTTAGAGTTGAGCCGCATGGCCCTAGCTTTGAAAAAAATCCCTTCAATGAGATCTTTTAGGTGAGAGATGTGCCCTTAAGGCACCGTATTCAGATTACAAACAACAACAATGCTTGAGGATCCCAATTCAAAGCCAAGCTTCATTGGCTTAAGATTGGGGACAAAGCTTCTAAGGATTTCTTTCAAATGTTGTGAGCCAAAAACTCAAAGTAGCAAATTCAAGTCATTACTGGGGCTAGCAATAGACTCTCAGAGACTCCACAAATAGTGCAAGAGTTTTTCCACCATTATCAATAAGTGTTCAAATCTCAAGCCTCCTTAGCTAAATGTGAAACTACCCTTAAACAATGTCTTACAGTTGTGCCTTGCAAATTCACTCCTGCTCAGTAGGTGATTTGTGATAAGCCACTCACTATAGATGATTTACATGAAGTAGTGTCTCACATGGATAATGACAAAGCCCCTGACATTGATGGATTTCCTTGTGAGTTCTACAAAACTCTTTGGGATCTTGTAGGCAATGATTTGAATAAGATCTACCAAGAAGCATTTCACACACATTCACTAGGTAAAAAGTATAAATAAAGGAAATATCAAATTCATACCTAAACAAGGAGACCCAAAGTTGATATGTAATTGGTGGCCCATCACTCTCTTGAATGTTTCCTATAAAATCATAGCCAAGGCTCTGGTGATCTAGCTATATAATATGTTTCCTCTCATTGTGCATCCAGAATAAACAGGCTTCAATAGAAGCCGCTACATCCTAGACAACATCATTGTCATATGGGAAGGAATGGACTGGGTCAGACGGTCTAATTAAAAATCTTTGTTCATCAAAATTGACTTTGAAAAAGCTTATGATCACATAAAATGGCATTTTATCCTATCCACGCTTCATGCTCTAGGCTTCAGGCCCATTTTTATTCAAACCATTCAAATGCTTTTCTCAGATGCCTCAGCTATTCTCTCCATTAATGGAGTCACCTTTGAGCAATTTGGCCTATACCATTCCATTTTCCAAGGGTGTCCCTTAGCCTCAACCCTATATGTGCTTGTAGTTGAGAGTTTTTGATATCTTCTTACCAAATCCCAATCTAATAGCCTTGTTAAGGGAATTTATCTCCCGCCTGATGTAACCAAGCCACATGAAGACATGTAATTGCTTAATGGTCATTTTACCAATGACTCCTTCCTCAACCTCATTGAAGATGAAGCCATTGTGGACAATGCCCTTCAGTGCCTTGACACCTTCTATCTAGCCTCTGGGTCCAACATCTAATGGCAAAAAACTAGTTGCTATAGACAGTCATACCTCCCTCTGCCTCTGTGGGCAGCTAAATTTGGTTGAAAGTGGATCTAACATGACAAAATTTTTAAATTTCTTGGCATCTCCTTTGCTTTCAATGATTCACCACCTTTATTGTGGTAGTATGTTGTTGACAGAGTTGCTAATAAGCTAGATTACTAGGTGACCAAGTTTCTTTCATTAGCAGTAAAATTTCAAATTTGCTCAAAAATCCTTACGTCCACCCATGTGTATTACTCGTCATGTTGGTTTCCTTCAAAAAAATTTACCAAGAATTGGAGAAATTGCTCAGAGACTTCCTTTGGGCTAATTTCTCATAAGGTAAAGGTTTCCATAGGGTGGCCTAGGAATATTGTTGCCTTCCATGTGAAGTTGGAGGGATGGGACTTATCGACATATCTCAATAAGGATCCACCTTATGTCTCAAATGTATTGTGAGGGCCATTGAGGGCCCATAAGCTTGGAAGGTGTTATTTAGACACTATATTTCATCAGGGTTGCCTAAGGGAAAGAAAACCTAGAAAGGGCTTGGCTTCCCCAATTTTCTCTTCATCTAGTCTCTTGTTCAGATCATTGGGTCCTTCATGGCCAAAAACATCTAGAAAGCTTGGGAAAAGATCAAGCCATGGCTCCTCTAGAATGGCTCTAGTTTTCATAACAAGCTCTTTGCTAATTCTCACTCTCTTTGATGGTCCCCCATATTTTATCAAAATGGGGTTCCTCTGGAAGAAGTCCCCTAGATCAATGCCCTCAAGCTATACCTTAGAGGTATTGACTCTATCCAGGATATCTTTTGTAGATGCTCTCGCTCTTGGCTACCCTGGGAGGATGTGAAAGTAAAATTTTGACTTGCCAATGCAAACTAGGAATCTTACCAAAAAATCATCAATGTTGTCCCAGCTTTCATGCTCCATAAAATATTAGTCAAATCCACTAGACTATGGTGGAAGGACTGGAAATGATATGTTAAACCCCCTTTCTGAGATTACACTCAACTCGATTATAAGTGGTTCACCCCACATTCTCCCATGGTTAGCAAGCTTAAAAACCATTGGGGGTTTCAATCATTGAGCTTTCACTTCAATAATGTTTGGGGGGCTTGTGTGGAGCCTAATCTTGCTCATTTTGCTTGGTGTATACTGCACCAAGGCTTACCTATTGGTAAAAATCTCATTCAACTCAGAGTCTAATTTCTTACTTGCCCCTTCTGTGGGCACTTTAAGACGCTTCCTCATCTCTTCTAGTACTATCCCAAAGCTCAAAGGGTCTGGACCTAGATCCATGATATTTTCAAGCCCTTCTAGCTTAAATTCTTCCTTTGGCAGCACATCCTCCTTGGAGACAAACCCGTGATGCCCTATTATTTCACACAAGTCTAGCATGCTTTTAGAGTGGAGATTCTCTTCTGGATTTGGAAAGAAAGAAATAATTATGTGTTCAATCATGTTTATTCTAATTGTAATATTTTTTCTTTGCACAAATCTTCTATTATCTTTAATGTTCTTTTGAAGATACAAGTCCAAGCTAATAAAGTGGCTATGGAACCTGGGTATCTTCAGGGCCTCTTATCTCACTGGGGAGATGCTCCTTGTACTATGGTTTGGGTTCTGCCTTCTCCACCCAGAGTTCCTAGATTAGATGACAGAGTGCCTTCACTACCTCATGGTGGGCATCATAATAGCCGTTCTTGGTGCCGCTCTCATAGTGGTTCCCTATACCAGGGTGTTTCCCTTCTTAGGTAGCAACAAGGGTGGCAACCACTGCCTCCTTCCCTTATTGGTCAAGATGGTTGGGGTACTCCTCCTCCATGCCCAGATACTTGGGAGATGCCATTTGGAGGTCATGCAAACATGATAAACAAGTTTCCCATGATCTTTTTGGCTATTTCACCCACTCAAACTCAAGCTGATGATAAAGATGGCAATGACTTGCCAAGTTCAGGCTAAGGTCTGGATAATATGGATCCTCCACCTTGGGGCCTTGCTCTTGCTGCTTAATATTTTTCTCTCTTATGACTTTTTTATGGCTAGCTTCTAAGCGTTGCTTAGATATGATACTTTGATCCTACGCTTTGCCTAATTTGTCGTTGCGTGCTCCCATATCACCTTATTTTTTTGTGATTTATTTTTATATTTTTGTTAAGTTAATATATATATATATATATATATATATATATATCATTAAAAAAAAACCATGGGATAAAAAGAGCATCCAATAAACCTGTAGAGTTAAAATTCTACATTTTATTTTATACTTTAGGACACACATATATATTATTCAGCTAAGTATATAGGCAGTTAAATAACATTTTGGGTCATATTAATTCACGAAAGGAATCTCTTTTTGTTAAAGCCTTGGAAAAGATTTAAGACTCTAACACCAGCAAAAGGTATCCACATGTCACTTCAATGCTCTTTCAAAGAGAAAGAAGTATCAAAAAGCCTATGTTGAATGTGAGGTTTCCATGTGGATAAACAATGGTTATTTTGTAAGTCAAAGGGTCAACGATGAATCGATGGTGTGGATCACAGTGGTAGATCCAATGATAGGCTACCGGTAACAAAAAGTTGTATATGGAAGGAATCCACATGACATAATGGTGCTTCCTTTGGCCAAAAGGAAATAAAAGTCTCCCTTAAATTGCGTAAGGCTTCCATGTGAATCCCAAAGAAGGAAAGGGTTGAATCAACAATGCAGACCACAATGGTAAATCTAATGGTGAGTGTTAAGCCTTGAAGGAGTCTCCTTTTATTAAAGGCTTGGAGAAAAGCTTTAAGACTCTAATGCTAGCAGAAGGTATCCACGTGTCACTTTAGTGCTCTTCCAAGGGAAAGTGAATATCACAAAGACTCTATTAAGCGTGAAGCTGCCACATCTCAATATAATGGGTCCTAAAGCCCAAAAGAGCCAAAAAAGTTAAAGAGTTTGTAGAATGAAGGGGAAGGAAGATTCATGTAGTTAATAGCCATGGAAGCCTCCACGTTTCCATGCTTCACGAGACTACAGGTTAAAGATAAATAAGAGCAACATTTGAAAGAGAATGAAAGAGATAGTTAGTAGAAATGATTGAATTGAGCTCCAAGTTGTTTAGTTATAACGACATGTAGGTTTTGGATTCAAAATTTGTGGACATGCGATTAGAATCTAAGCGAGTGTTAGTGACCCACGATAGATATTTTGGGTTATAAGTAGCAGATCAAAGGATCAAAAAAGGAGGAAATCACTAGAGATTCATCTAGATCAATAGAGATTTTAGAAGTTATTTTTTAAAGCATTTTACTGCCTTAAAAGGTGCCTCTCTTGAGGGATTGAGTATTGTATTATGTGAATTTTGCCTTATGTAATTTGTTCTCCTATCAAACTATGAAGAGAAAGTGGTGTTATGTGTAATTTTAGTATGTTTCTAATTCTTGCTTCTCATTTTTTGATATAGCCTTTTGTTAGCTTTGCATAAACACTAAAATTGTTAATCATGCTATATGCTCTTTAATTCTGTCAGCGAATGTTGTTAAATATAATACTATGTTGTTGGGATAGATGATGATTCAAATTATCTTTTCTGTTATGAGCCTTTGATTAGTATATAGTCTATGCTAGAATTATTGATAATACTTTATGCTCTTTAATCTTTTCAGTGAATTATGTTAGTACTAGTTACTATGTTTTTTGGTAGAGGAATACAATCTTGGCATATTGCTTTAGTAGTTTAAGTACTTCTTTTATCCATTATTTTTTTCCTTTTACATCAAACCCCAAAGATAAGAGCCAACTTTTTAAAAATTTGGTGGTCATTTCAAGGGTCAAGTTCTACATCTTTGAAACTTTCCATGATTTTGGTGATTAGTTGCAAAATTAAGCATCAACAGTTTTCCTATCGCGCTCGGTGGTACAAAGTTTAACTAAAAGTGCATGAGCATACATCCTTCAAGAAGAGATAATTGTGGACCAACTATAAGATCTTAATCTGCTATAAATCTAGGGCTCCTAATATCACTAGTGGTAACTACTTCAAGAAGAAAGCCAACCCAACAAAATACACTAGGAAGTTAAATGGTTATTTAGGATCCACCTAGGAACTTTATCAATTGGAATGGTGGAAGTCCACTTATCCTGCCAACACCTCCTAATACATGGGACCCTATTCTAGTTGATGCTCTAAAAGCATTACCTAAATTTATTGTAAAGGGCTTCAAGACTCCGGTTAAGCATCTCCAAAATGTGGCTAATGTATGTACTATCCACTTTATCACACAACAGAATGTAGCCTTTAGACTACTCGTTGCCTCTTTAAAATGAAGGACTCTTGATTGGTATAGATATTTAGCACCAAATTATATTGGAAACTAGGACCAATTAAGAACTACATTATATGATAGATTCAATGAAAAGGGGGATAGATCATCCCTCCTAAAACAATTAATCACTATTTTGAGAGCTCCCCAAGAAGCAATGACCGATTTTAACACTAGATTTCAAAATACATGGCTAAGAATCCCAATCTCAGCTCAACCGCCTACAAGTATGGAAATCATTTTATATCTCAAGGATTTTAAATCTGATATCTCAGTCATGATCCAGTCACTAGGAGGGTAGACCCTTCCCGATGCTTATGATCTTGATATAAGAGTAAAAAATAATTTGATAGATGTTGGGAAATTACCCCCAAGGCCTCCTATGCCTATATTTCCCAAATTATCTCTCCCTATTTAAGAAGAGGTTCCTAGAACTTCTCAAGCTAATATTTCTCTATACATCTTTCCTTCATCTCAAGGAACATTAGCCACAGTTCCATCTTCTTCCTCATCAGAGATGACTAATATCAAAAACATCCTTAAAACCTTTTCTAAGGAAATTATCAATCTTAAGAGGAACCAAGCTTCATATCAACAACCTCCTTATCAGGGATTCCAAGGTAATATACCCCCATATTAGCCAAATTAGTATCAAGGGACTCAAAGACCAGCTCCATCACAACCATCTAACTAGATTATCCATGTACCCATACCATTTCAGATAGTTCCACCAAGCTCAGGAAGAGAATTGGTCCCTGGGCAAAATAACATGGTGAAGGAGACAAATGCATGATGTTTTCCTTGTAGTGACTCTAACATGCCAAGAGATTTCCCTATGATAAAATTACAACAAAGAGTAGCTAAACAAAGAAGAATGGGAAACTAGGAAACTACCTCATTAGGACCATATCAATCACCTAGAGTTTAAAATGCAGCCATGGTGGCTCAAATGCAAGGCATGTCATTGGAACAAAAAGGAGAGATTTTTCCTGAACATGTTTTGTTCTCATGGATTGAAGATGAAGAATTTTTGTTCATTAACGAGGCATCTACCTCTAAGATCCTGGTTTAGTCTGATTATTTTACATGGTAAAAAAGGAGAATGGTAAAATCTATAGATGTTGTTCCTACTATTAATACTAAATCAAGAAAAGTGTCATTAGCTTTAGTTCCTTAGGTCCTTATGACAAGATAATAAGTTCCAATGACTACATAGATTTAAGGAATCTCCAACACAACAATTGAAAGGACAAGGTATCCACAATACTCCAAAGTATAGCAACTTGAACTAATCAATGTGGTAAAACAACTGAAGAAAGCTCCTGCTAATGTCTCATTATGGGATATGTTGGTCATTCCTAAACAAAAGGAACTATTGAAAGAAACACTAAAGGATAAAAATGAGCCAAAGTCTAGTTCCATATAGGAAACTCCACCAAATTGAGGCAAAGAGCAAATAAAAACATCTCAACGACAACAACCATCAGCCCTAGTGAACGCCAAAGAATAGGTAGAGAAATTTAAACCTAACCCTTTCTATATGACTCTTATAGTGGGTAAGAAATTGCTTCATAAATCTATGATAGACTCAGGTGCAAGTACCATCATCATGCCCAAGTTAATAGTTGATGCCCTAAAGATTAAGTATGAACCACTAACCAAAGGAGTCATGCAGCTTGATAGGAAATTAGTACAAATCATAGGGATAATTAGAGGGCTTCCATTGCAGTTGTATTCTTGCCCAAACATAACTATTTTTTAGGATATAGTAGTCGTAGATATCCCTCCCATTTTTGGTTTATGCTTATTTAGGGACTTTATAGCTAAAATTGGAGGGTACATGTCTCTTGACTGGTTGCATCTTATTCTAAGAACCAAGTATGGTTCAAAGATTAAGGCATTATCATAACCTCTCAACAAAGAACATATTACTGATCAAGTAATATCAAAGTTCAAATTATATCACACAATGATCACTAGATAAGAAAGAGTTTATATGGAGGAATGCATCGAAGATGATGATAATCAAAAGGGTGAAAATTATCTCTCAGAGATGACACTTGGAGACCCTTTTGGTAATTTTGACTCCACTGGTTTGGGAACTTATGTGATTTATGATGAGAGTCTTGAGTTACCTAGGATTATGATAGAGGTGATAAATTAAAAGGAGAGTCCCATAGATGATTCTTTGATTTGGATCCTAAATTTTGATGGGGCAAAAAGTAAGAGTGGCTCAGGATTAGGAATATGCCTTATCTTTCCAAAAGGGAAAGATGTCCTTAAGGAACTGTGTTTTCAGTTTAGTTGCATTAAAAATGAAGCTAAGTATGAATCTCTAGTGCATGGCTTAATCCTTTGCCAAAAGGAAGGAATAAATAATTTGAGAGTCTTTGGTGACTTAAAATTAGTGGTCAAGCAAATCAGGGAGGTTGCAATAGCAAAGAATACAAGAATGAGGTCTTATCGTCATAGGGTGTGGGACTTGGTTGAAGGTTTTGAGGCCTTCAATATTGAAGCTATCCCAAGGTCTCAAAATGTTGAGGCAAACATAATGGCTCAAACTAGATCCTAGTTTGATCTAACCAAAGATCCGTTGGTCAATAAAGAATCAGTCAAAATGGTCATACGTCCCACCATTATTGACAACATAGATAATTGGCAAGTGTTTCAGATTGATATTCAAATCATTCTATTTCTACAATAATCAAGAGAATTTGCTAACCAATTACAACTTAAGATTGAATATTCATATGGTGACCAAATAATTCAAATAAGGTCCAATAAATTTTCAAAGGGACTGATAACCCTTGAGAATTTGTTTGAACCTGATGATGTAAACCTAGACAAAATAAAGTTCATAGCAAGCAAAGAAAATTATTTAGAACTTGAGATCTCAAAGGGGGGAAAGATAAAAGTGGGTAAGGTTACCACTCAAAAAGAAAAAGATAAATTGGTATCTTTGTGTAATAAGTATAATAAGGTGATAGCATGGATGTATGAGGATCTTCATGGTTATAAAAAAGAAATTTCCCAACATATTATCACCTAATAGAAGGATCAAATCCCATCCACCAAAAACAAAGGCCAGTGAATCCATGAATCGAGGCTCTCATGGCAGAAGAGCTCAAGAAATTATTGGAGTCTAAGATTATCTTTCCCATCAAGCATTCCACATGGGTCTCTAACTTGGTCCTAGTAAGGAAGAAAAATGGAGAAATCAGACTCTGTGTAGACTTCAGGGATCTAAATAAAGATTCCTTTAAAGATCATTACCCCATACCTTCAATGGAACAAATTCTATAAACAGTAGCTGGAGCAGAGAGATTCACCTTATTGGATGGCTTCTCGGGATATAATAAAATAAGGTTGACATAAGAGGATTAACACAAGACAAATTTCATAACAAAGTGGGGGCTTTTTCTTATGAGAAAATGCCATTCGAACTCTACAATGCCGGGGCTACATTTCAATGAGCAATGGGCATTGATTTTAGGGAGCTAATAAATAAAATGATTCTAATTTATGTAGATGATCTCACTATCTTCACCAAGTCTACTAATGATAATTTTGATTAATTGGAGGTCATATTTAAGAGATGGCAAGAGTTTGGGATCTCTCTAAATCCTAAAAAATGTGTATTTGAAGTACCTCAAGGTAAGCTACTCAGACACATTGTTTCAAAAAAAGGGATCACCATAAACCCAGATAGAGTTAAGGCAATATCACACCTATCACTACCAGTAAATAAGAAAGCATTACAATCTTTCCTTGGGAAGATTAATTTTGTAAGTAGATTCATCTCAGATTTTGCTAGAATAGTTAGACCTATTACTCTAATGTTAAAAAAGGATCTCAGTTTCAAATGGACGAGCGAAGGCTGACAAGATTTTGAAAATACTAAAAGGGCCATTATATCTGTGTTAATATTGCATAATCGATTTCATCATGTATGTTTACGGAGGAGAGCACAACATAGCATCAGTGCTGACACAAAAGGACATGGAACAAGAAGGAGAGCATTTGATTGCCTTCTTCTCAAGGACCCTCCAAAGATTATGAATCTAGGTATAATTTTGTTGAAAAGCAAGCTTATTCTATTGTAAAAGGTCTAAAGAAATTCAGGCACTTAGTAACAAGTAACAAGACTATAATATTGGTGCGTCACCCAAGTATTAGAAAATATATTATGAAAGGGGAAATAACTGAGAAAAGATCCAATTGGATAACCAAAATATTAGAGTATGATATTGAGGTTAAGCCTACCAAGTTGATAAGAGGAAGGGGTCTTTGTTATACATTGCCTAATATTCCATAGCCTTACCAGAAGAAGAATCTGTTACAGAAGTTGTGTTATAGATATAAGAGAATGAAATAGACTCTTGGGTCACCAAAATAATTTATTTTATGAATTTTGGTCAATATCCAAGACAATTGTCTCCTAAAAAGAGAAGATACCACCAACAACAAGGATGAAGTTTTATTTTGATAGACAATTTCCCTTTTAAAAGGAATTTTGTTGGAATCTTACACAAGGGTATTGAAAGTGAAGAAACTAAGAGGATCTTGTGTGAGTTGCACTATGGAACATCTAGAGGACATTTTTTAGCAAGAACTATTGTTGTCAAAATACTCCAGGCAAGGTACTTCTAGCCTACAATGTTTTTTTATTTCCATGACATGGTCAGTAAGTGTCAGTCTTGCCAGTTTTACATGGGTAAGAGGAGAAATGCAACCTTGCCACTCAGTCCAATCATTATTGAAGAACCTTTTGCTCAATGGGGCCTAGATTTCAATGGGATGATTAGTCCAGTCTCAAGTGCAGGGCACAAATAGATTATTACTGCCACTAATTATTTTACAAGATGGACTAAGGCAGTTCTTGTTGATGTTTAAAATTGTGCTTTGTTTCAGACACCAACAATGGGAAGTGTCAAGATGTGGGACACGCGTCTTGAAAGAACCTCCAAATTTTTAAGAAGCTGGTCTCTTCTTTATATCAAGTGTTTGGGGGGGGAAGGGGTAAGATTTTAAATAGAAATGCAAATGCAAAGAAAGAAAATCTAACTATGGCAATGTGCCTGAATGTAATCTTGATCCTCTATCCTAAGCACAGTGAAACTATATGTAAGATTCGATTACATTAAAGAGTAGATGAGGCATGATCAATGTAAAAGATAGAAACAATAGAAATAGAGGCTCACAGCTTAGACTACTTTCGTAATGAAATAGGAAACATCAACAAAGGCATAGAACTCTATCTTCTCATTAATTCTTCAACCATATAAAAGGCACAGAAACATGCACAATTACATAAGCTTTACGACTTAAGAAAATAGAACAAAGGCAAATGATATCCCTAATCACAACTCTAGAAAGCCTAAAATTCTTTACAATAATTTTCTCATAAAATTCTCTCCTTCCCTTCTGTGATGATCCTTTTGGTGATCCCTGCGGCTACCCTTTATAGCCTCGGATCTCTCATTCCATCATCTCATTTCCCACGCAATTATCTATTCTACCTTTAACTCATAGGGGACAAACAGATGGCACTTTCAATGTTTGCTAGCCCCAAAAATTTACCTAGTGAACTGCTCCATCTACTGGAAATAAATCCTGTTGAGTTTCCCTCCAGATTGATCACGTGTTCCCAAATTTACAGCCCAAACTGAACTCTAACTGAGCTAGAAGTGTCTATACAGGACCCTCTGTTCTATTGAAATAGAAGAGGACACTTAATCAATTTCCCAAAAATTTGCTTATTTCTTAGGAGACACCAGAGAATGACACTTGGCACTTTCTGCATCTTTATCGAAGACATGTGGCACTTTTTGCTTTCCTTATATTCTTACTATATTCTACTCAGGAACGTCCCACCTTTGACACCTGTCGCAATCCGCTTCTCTGATACTTAACAGCTTAAAGAAATAAGACTCACCACATTTATTGCCTGAGTAACCTTTAAAAAGGGCATGGAGAAAGGTGGCAATCTTCGCTTCTCTTCGACAAATGACACGTGGCAATGTCTGCTGCTTTTTGTTATGTTGTGGAAGTGTTCGGGATGCATGCTAGGCTCCTACAAATGGTGACACTTGGTGGCTTCTGTAGACTTCAAAAATAAAACCTGAGACCCTCCACAATCTTTTGGATGTTGATGCGTGGCGGCCTCTATTGCTTTTGAGAAGATACGTGGTGTCTTTCGCTGCTTCTGAGAAGATACATGTTGTCTTCCACCACTTCTAAGAATGGAGTAGAAAGGGGCTCAGTTGATGACACTTGGTAGCCTCTACTCAAATGATTTGGTTGCACCTTACTTGTCCTCCAAAAGGGCACTTGTCCTTTGGTCTTTGGGATGCTCCTTTGAACTGCCCATTGAACCAAAAATGGTTCAATGGTTTAACAATTCAATGGTTCAACACTGTGCACCATTTACACACAACTCGAGGTATTGAACCAAAATGTTGAACCAAGGCATTGAACCACCTTATTGAACTAAGGCACTGAACTGCCTTCTTTCAGATGCCAACACGTGGTGCCTTCCACTTTCCTTTACAAAAACAATCTAGAGCCTTCTGCGATTTCCACTTGGCACTTTCCACTTCATCCTGATACTTAGCTTGTTGAAGACCTTTGCTAAAAAATAAAAGGAACATGGGTGTTGATATGAAATGCAAATGCCGACACGTGGTGTTTTCCACTGAGTTGCTATTGAACATGTGGCACATCTCGACCAACTTATATGAAAAATGAAAGGTACCTCAGATGTCACCACTTGGTAGCTTCTGCTTGAATTCGACACTTAGCCAAAAATTGAAACTAATGAATTAAAAGGGAAATAGAACCCGGTGAACCATTTTTGAATAAAAATTTCAGTCACGCGACTGAAAATTAGAATGCAACGTAGAGTAAAAACTTACTCTACAGTTATTGGTGACCCTAAGGGCTTTTGAGCCTACTCAAAAAAAGAAACCACAGTCTCGTTGGATCAAAATTTTATAGCTTCAACAATGTTGTCTGGTAGGTGGACCACTCATGGTCAGATAACCCTTGCTTGTTCTGTAATTCTTTAAAGGCTAAATCAAGGTTAATAATATCCTTGTGCAAATTTTTTTGCAAAATCTGAACTGTAGCCTTCAATTTGAATTCGAGCTGAGAAACAAGAACTAGAACAGCTTCCACTTTCAAGACTGAAGAATCATCCCATAAGTTTTGAAAAACTATTTGATCATTCTATTTGGTCAGCAGCAATGGTTTAATTTGATCAACCATTAGCATCGTGATATCATCAAGAAATGGCGAAGGAAGGCCCAATTTCACTAGATCTTCGATATGCTGCTTCATCTCACTGATGCCTTCTTTCATGATTTCGAGGAGCTCTCTGTAATTGCTGGCTGTGGAATTACAACTAAGAACCTCATTGACTCTCTTTGTGGTGACCATTCTGTTAGTGATTCTTGTGGCTGCCAATGTCACGTCCATTGCATCATAGAGATTCTATAACAATGTTTGAGAGTCTGTTACTCTGTCAAAAACTGTAGTCAGAGTGTTCTTCACTGAATCTCCCACCTTTTCACACAATTTTTGTGTATTTAACAAGAAGGTGAGAGAAGGCCTAAGCTGTATAACCTCCGAGGAGATTCTTTTCCACATGGATTTGTAGAGCTCTTTTACCAATTTTATCACCCCAAAGTTTCTTGGCCTATTAGCCAGCTCCAGTGTTAGTTGTGCCACTTTCTATTGCTCCACCTGGAACTAGGCTCGAATGGCCGCAATATTATTCTGTTCGATTAGCAACTTGTGCTGCCATTCAGCTTTTTCCTGCCTTAGGGTCCCCACCGCAGTGTTTATTTGCGTGAGCTCTACCTTTAAAAAATTATTTTGGGCCTGGAATGCCTAGTGAATTTGAAGAGAAATAGTCTCTTGAAATTGTTTATTCAAATTTGTTATTTCATTGTCCTTTCTATCAATTTATTTAGTCAAACTATTACAGTTTGCCTTCTCTTTGGCCAAATCATCCTCCATCTTCTGTAGCTTCTTTAATGTCTTCAGATAGTCTTTAGTGACTGTAGAAGTGGATTCAGTCAACAACTCAATTCTATCTTGGGACTTAACAAGAGACATGTTAATGGCCACTACATCCATTGAGTAATCCTCAGGCTGCATCTGCTCAGCTAGCTTGATAACATTTGGTGACAAATGGGTCACCGTCAATTGTTGTTGAATTGGGTCAAATTGTGACCACAGATGCATTGTAGCCAGCGCTTTATTTTCCTTTGTCCTCTTTTTCTCTCCTCGAGCTTCCCTTGCCATCCGTGCAGCATCTGCTTAGGTCAAGAAGGTAGAAGGAGACACAATGTGCCCACCTGCAAAAGGATGTCCCTGTGGCAGACCGTATTAAATAGCCAATTGTTGGCTATGGGCAATTTGAGGATAGATTTTTTTGGGAACAGAGGGGGAGAAATGGGGTAACGTTAAAAATTGAGGAGGCACAAATGAGGTGAAGTGAGAAATGGGAACGGTAGAAGTGGCGGGGGATGTTACCTGGCTAGATGAGATCATCATGCCAATGAGAGAAGAAAAAGATTGAGAAGGAGAAGGAGGAATGATACTTACCTAAGGAGTAATTACGGCACTCTGTAATTGGTCTTGTTGGGTGTGCGTCTCCTCTTCCATAGCGAACTAAAACTGCACCCTCTATCGTTTCAAGGATGTCTCCTCTTCTGACTATGTTCTCTCTCCTTCCACATCTGCTACTGTCATTGGAGATGCTTGTGGAAAACTGGGAACTTCAATAACTTCTAATGATGGGGAAGCTTTTGGTGGTGAATGAACCACACTCTTTTGTTTCTCTGAGACACTGAGAGGTTGGGGCCAATCAGACATAGTTACTGCAGCTGCAGTTTGTTCTGAGGTTTGTGGCTCTTGGCTTGGCCTGGCTTCCTACTCTATACCCCATGTTGGCAAATCAGTTGTCTCTAAGATAGATGCAGGGGAGAGATGGCACTTTTCCCATAGTTCTTCCCACCTCTCGTCTATGTCTATGTTCTCGAAAGAATGGGTGGTTTGAGAAATCTCCTGCCTATATTTCCAATAGGCTTCTATCTTTTCTACATCCCAATCTTTATTGTTCAATGCTCTTCTCAAGTCAGAAGTCATTCTGACTTTGGGATCATAATCCCTCTGCTTAACGTAAAAAGTTTTCCATGGTCTATTTCACAGAGGGGGCAAATCTGTTAATTCAACATAAAAGTTAGGAGCATCTTCTATGGAGTTTCTCCTGGTCTCCTAAAAAGGGCAACCCTCATGTGCAATCTTGGTTGCAACCCTGTTAGTCCTTATGTAGGAAGCTATGTAACCATTTAGGTCATATACCCATTTGTCTTCAACTAATAGGAACCCCAGGAAGGCTAGCTTTTGAAGCAGCAAAATTTTAGCGTCCCTGGATTCTAAAACTATGTTGCCTGCCATCCACGGGAGATCAAACATCTTCCTCTTCCATTTCCCAAAACTATAATCATTGTCTACTACTAAAACTTTCTTGGTGACCTCTAAAAATTCTAACCTAAGAGTTAGAATCTTCGATAGCAACATTGGTTCCCCACAAAAACCATGAACTCTTATAATCGTATGGTGGGATCCAAAGTAGAAGTCAAATAGAATTGGTCAACTGGCTAGGAGGTTTGAAACACTGGGAAATAATCTATTTATGACTGGTTTGGGGCTGAGGTGGCAAAGAGCAAGGGTAACAAATAGTTTCCAAAAATCATATGGGTCATTGGTTCTTGACAAAACATGTGTCCATGCAGACATAAGAATGGTCCTTTGGGGGCCAAAACTTGGGTCATACATGTCCAAATGCATATGTTGGGAGAAGAGGTCAGCGTTCTGGTATAGCATGAGGTGAAACAAATAAGAAGTGTCCTTGAACACTCCTTTTGACTTGAACTAGGCAAGTTGCTCCACCATTGAAAAAGCAATTTACTCTGAAAAGTCAGGCCAGTATTCTTGGGTCTTATCGACAGTCTTCAACCTGAAGAGGATAGCCATTTGCTCTACATAAACTGCCATATCATCTTTCATGCCAAAGATGAAAACCATCATGGACAGTGTGTCTTGGCTAACTTGTGTGAATTGGCCTCTTGCTGCAGGGAGTGTGGGCATAGTAGTGTTGTCATTGCCCATTTGCAATTCAGTTCTTAAGAACCTTAACTAGGTGTTGATGTTAGCCCATGTCCTTTGCATCTTAGCAATAGTGGGAAACGTTGTTGTACTATCATGGTGTAGGGCTAACATGTCTCTGATGGCCTTGTAGACACCAAAATAGTGTCAACCCCCCCTTTGGTCCCTTTTTAACTTCAACATGCCTAACCTATACTTTATTAATTTAATATACTTATTTTAAATTAATAATCCCCCCTAGACACCTCACCTCGGATTCCTAGCTCTTAGGCCATTTATCACCCTATGACTAATCATAATTACCTAAGACCTAATTTTAACTCTCTCACTAATTCTCGCACCTATTAAACCCGCCTTTGGACCGTTTAACAATGACAACCGAACTTGGCAGATGGAAGAACAGGCAAAAGGCTAAAAATAGCCTTTTTTCCCATTCTCTAGCCGCCGACGTTGGTTAATAGTCGACCGACACCAGCGGTATCGCCAACGTCGGTTGCTTAAAACTAAATTCTGACCTCGACTGTAGCCCAAATATGAATTCTCTTGCTCCTGGGATCTGAATTCTCTTGCTCCTCGACTCCTTGCATATCAAAGGCAAGCTTTAGGATGAGGCATCAACATTCTATCATCACTCTCCAGGCTAAGAAACTCTATAGAATTCACTCCACACTAGATTGAAACGTTGAATGAGGTCTCCTACATCAGCCATAATGGGAACTCTTCTGCACTTCTGGTTCTCCACCAAGAGCTAAGTATTATTCTGGTTTATATTTCAATATTTTTAGAATGCATTGGTGATTAGTCCATTGAATATTCTTGAGTATTATTGATAGATAACCCAACTTTCTTCCTGGAGCCTTCCTCTCATTCTTATTCTCTTTCCACCCCTGTCCTTTACCTTAGCCCTTTTCTAGACCATATTCACTGCCCTGCAACCCTGCACAAACCATTAAACTCATAGACTCCTTCTAGACTCCTCTGTCGACCACAAACTTTCCCTGAAACCCATCCAAGGCCCATTGCCCTACCAACATCAGCATCAATGCCCATTTCCCCTACCGACATCGACAGCCTAATCGATGTTGGCAACATTGACCAATTGACGATGGCAGACTAACCAGTGTTGGTGACTATGAGAGGTAGATTGCAAGAATCAGGTACGCGTTATCTATTTCTCTTCTTTAGCCTTCATCATTTCTCTTTCTAGCAATACTTTTTTGTCAAATAAGTGGACTATCATCCCTCAAGGAAATCTTTGCACTTTTGGGACTGAACTTTGCTTGGTAGTCCACCATATATCTATCTAAGATTTTCTTTATTTAAGTCTTTCTTATCTACAGGTGTCATCCTCCACAGCCAAAGAGGATCTCCTTCAATCGTCTGGATACAGTGCACAACTTCATCCGGGTACTTACAAACCCCTGACCATTATCTTTAGTTTCTTATTTCTTCTGAATGTGAAAAAGCGAAAATGAGTAGAAACATTCTGGCACGTCCGGTGAGACCCTGGAGTTTTCCTTGGGTTCATTTCTTCTAAAAGGAAAAATCTTCATATAGATGCATTAGATTCTCTTCTTTCATCCTTCCTCTTCTTTCTTTTTCTTTCAAAAAGACACCATTAGCACAAGTTAAAAAGAACCTCTTTCTTTTTCTTCTTGTCACCTTTTTCCTGCATCTTAGAGTAGTGAAATTCATACTCTTAACCTTTTCCCCACTTGTTTGCATCTAAACAAAACATTTCAATTTGGGTTAAAAATATATTGCATCTCATTCTTGCTTGAATGCATTTTTATCTCATTTAGTAATTAAAAACACATTATGAATAAATTGTAGTGGACATATGTTACACATCCAGACCACAAGCACATCAAATTAAACATCTAAACATACCTGAGACAAGGCTCAACTAGGATTTCATCACCTAGTGGATACCTTACCCTTCCTGGCAATCCCACTTGGACTTCACTACTAAGGGGAGAACCCACTCTGTTCTCTAGCAGAGTATAAACTCTAGGGGAAGTATATATTGGCTAAGCGACCTAGCTTGACTTTAGGCTCGTGAAGTGAGGGGAGCAAGCCCCTAGCACCAAGCCACGTACGGAAACTAACACAGACTTTTGAGCACCAAAACATACCCTGAAACCAACCTTAGACTGCCTCTTTTAGGACCTGTTCTAAAAGCCCAACTTCCCAAACACACTCTTCTAAGGCATAAGCCAACACGACTCTAAAATTTATTCTTAGGAATTTAACGTTTAGAGATTGCTTGCCATCATCTATTTTTCTATTTTTATCTGATTTTTTGAGCTGGTAAGGACACATTATTCTGAGCTCCAAAAATAACTCAAAACTTTCTTCTTTCTTCCAAAAACTTTCAATTTTTTGAGTTTTTGGAAATACACAGTAACCGACATCGGTTATCTGACTGACATCGGCAACTTACTTCACTGACATCAGTTTTTCTATCGATGTTGGTCACTATAAAAAAAAAAACTTTTCTTGAACAACAAGCTAAAAATTTGACCTTTTTGCAATTAAAAACATACATTCTAGTTTTTTGAGGCTGAAACATACAATTTTTAGAACTTGAATCTATTTTGCCTTGGATGGTTTTGACACGTAGTCAAACCAAAACTCTTGTTGACCACGCAAGGCAACAACCACTCCTGCCTTCACCTTTCATAACAAGTCCTCTAATGGAGTATCCTTCAGACACTGAGCGTATTTCAACCTCAAACCAACCACCTATTGTTCCCGCAAGGGATCAAAACTTTGAGAGATTACTTGACCACAATGTCAAAGCTCTCCAACACTATCTTGCAAGAAGCCAAACGCGAGATCCTTCAGGTAATCCTATTTATGGGATACCAACTTCTCTTGCTGAAGCGGCAATGGCATCGACACCATCCACTAGCCAACCCATCATAACTTAGGTTATTGCCTCGACCAATAACCCGACCATGGCCAATACTCAAAATGTGGCCTCCCCTTCCATTTTTGGACCTACCTCCATCGGGGTTTCCGTACCCCCTCAACCACAAATAATTCAACCAAGTTTGACACATTGTCAGAACTTGATTGTCTCTACCTCACCCACTGTTGCACCCATAAATACAAGAGTGACTACCTATCCTTAAACTAGTATTGCCGCTATTCAACCACCTATGGTGACATCCAGTCAATTTGTGCCCTCCAACTTCGCGGCACAAGCCCCTTTGACCTCAACATCAGTCTCAATGACGAACTACCAATATGTTGCGCCTATACAAGCGAAACCTAGTACGTCATACGCCTCTCACAATGCCTTCCAAGTACCTTACAACTTAGGGGGTACCCCACCTATCAATCCACCAGTCGATCTGATCAAGATGCTGATGGATAAGATGTCTAACCTTGAGACATCCATTTCCGGTTCAAGCAATGTTCTTTCATTTAAACAAATCTATAATGAACCCATCCACCCTTTTGTCCCTATTTAACCATATCCTAGCCAGTGGGAACTCCCAAAATTTACTCATTTTTAGAGTAAAGAGGACCCACAACAACATCTACGAGCGTTTAGACATGCTTGTTACTTTATAGCACATGATGATGCATTATTACTACACACATTTTCCATGTCACTTTTCGGCATTGCCCTTGATTGGTATAACTCTATTACCAGTCATTCTCTTTTTAACTTCACTCAACTTGCCCAATTATTCCTTGACCACTTTTCAATTAACATCCCCAAGAAGGTCTTTATTATAGACCTATATTCTATTAGATAATTCGACGATAAGTCAATCACTAACTTCGTTGCCCGTTGGAGAGATTTGATTAACCAACTCTCCTTTTCATTACCTCAACTTGAGCTCATTGAGCTCTTTTCAAGAGCATGTGCCAAGCACATCTCATCCACTTTGCGGGTTCAAACATTTCGCATATTTGATGAAGCTTTCACCATGGCCTGAAAGCTTGAACTCTGTGTTGTCAAAGGAGATAGAGTCAAATTACGTAGTAAAAATACCAATGCAAAATCCAATGACCCTTCTTCTTCCAGACCTTCTTCTTTCCAATCCAAGTCCAAGGGGTCAACAAATGCTATGGTCGCTAGATCATCATCCTCCACCACAACTAACCAATCTGAGCCCTCTACATCACAATACTTCACAAGACATTTCCAACAATAGAATATACAACATCAATACACTCCAATAGGAGAATCATATGCTTTCGTGTTGGATAAATTAGTCAATTAGGGAGTCCTCAACCTCCCCCAAATTCGACCACCACCTCAATTTGATCCCTCACGTGCCATCCCTGCATGGTATAGGGAGAATGACTTCTGTAATTATCACCGTGTCAAAGGCCATGACACAAACAATTGTAAAACCCTCAAGAATGTCATTCAGGACATGTTAGATAAAGTTGATCTTGTCTTGGATAACCCAAATGCGTCAGCTAACCAAAACATAGACATCTTTAGAAAACCATTCCCTAATCATCTCCCTAGTCAAAATAACATTCAGACCATAGTCAATGACCTTCAAGAGTGTAATATACACACGGTCGACATGGTTTCTAACCAACCTCTCCCACTGTCTGAAGAGGTTAATCAACTTATTTGTCCACCACAGGTAGAAGAGCCTTCTTCTCCTATTTTTCCACTATAGGTAGAAGAGCCTTCTTTTCCTATTTGTCCACCATAGGTAGAAGAGCCTTCTTCTCCTATTTGTCCTCCACCGATGGAGGATAGTCCTCCATCCATCCCCCTTTCACATGTAGGAGAGTCTACTTTGATTTCTCCCATATTGGAGGATGCTTTAATGATACCAATGCCGGTGGCCTCATCCTCATCCTTATTATCACCTAAACCCTCACAAGCAAACACCATGCCACAAGAGATTAAATCTCTCAGCATTCACCCTATATTAAACCTCACTCACCCACAAGTGAAGGTAGAATTAAACCTTTCCCCACACAATAGTAGTCCTCACATTAAACCAAATAAGGCTACTAAACCACGTCAGAGAACTCCTCTCCCACCATCACCATTACCCTCCATTTGTTAGGTTGTGGAGCTAAAAGCTTCAACTATGCAGACATGGAGGAGGTTGCTAAAGTTTCAGAGACACCAGCATCGGTAGTATAACTGACGTCAGTCATGATGAATGCAGAAGGCAACTGGCATCGACAGGAAGTCAGCCGACGTCGGTCAGCACCAATCAGACAGGGACTGACGTCGATCGCCAGTGGCAGTTCCAAAACTGTTCGTTGCACAAACAGTTAGTTCATTGAACCGGGAGTTTGCATGTAAAGGCTTCTTCGAGTCTTGAGCTGCATGTCTAAATTAAGAGTCTAAGTTATTATTTAGTGTGGGATCTATTTATAGACCCATTGACATGTATTGTAAAAAGTGTGCTAGTGAAGAGAACAAAGTGTGTGTTCCTCCTAGTTCCACAGTAGAGCAATAGAGGAACGCAAGGAAGTTCCTTCCATTGTAAGATCATTGATTTGTAGGTTGTGCAGGATCAGGGTAGATCTACATGTAAGTAAGATCGGGAGATCTACTTGAAGTACGTGGAGTGCTTGTATACTGGCAGGGTTATTACTGACTAGTTGGAGGTGAACACCAATTCTGTGTTGGGACCATTTTTTATAGGAGAGTGAACTCTTGAGGAGAATTAATGTACACTTGGTGTGGAAAGCCTGAAAGGTGTGGAAGAGTGTGGCGTCTCTTTATTATATTCTTTTTTGAATGAGTATTAATACATAGTGTGTTGTCTGTCATATTCTGTGTCATTTATGAATTCTAGATACTTATTAATTTTGGTTAATTCCGCATATTTAGTTGCTTATACAAGGTAATCATATTGTGCTCTCATTGGTGAGGAGCAAGATCCTAACAAGTGGGAATCAGAGCTGTTTATTGTTCTTGATTTCCCCATCAACTGGTATCAGAGCTTTAGATTGGGATACTAACAAGTTGGATTAGATCTGGTTAGTGTGTGTTGATTACAGGTTACTCACAGGGGTTTCCGTTTGAGTGGGAGTATAGCAATGGCAGAAAAAAGTAGACTATGAATGGAGAAATTTAATGGCAAGAACTATCAATTATAGAGGATGCAAATTGAAGATTATCTGTATCAAAAAGATTTGTACTTACCGTTGGGTGGGGTTGATTATAAGCCCCGGGATATGAAGGATGAAAAATGGGAGATTCTTGATCGGAAGGCTCTGGGATCTATAAGGTTGAGTCTTGCATCGTCTGTGATTTCCAACTTATCTCAGGCTAAGACAACAGTGGAGTTGATGGAATCTTTGGCAAATTTATATGAAAAAGCCTCAGCTTCGAATAAGGTATTTCTTATGAAGTAATTATTTAATTTGCAAATGTTGGATGGTGGATCTGTACATAGTCATCTTAGTGATTTCCATGGTTTGGTAAACCACTTAAATATAGTCAATATTGTCTTTGATGATGAAATTAAGGCTCTCTTAATCTTATGCTCATTACCTGAAAGTTGGGAGAGTTTGGTAATGGCAGTTAGTAATACTACATCTACTTCAAAAATCTTAAAAGTGGATGATATTGTGAGTGTAATCTTGAATGAAGAGATTCACAAGAAAAGTACAGGTGAATCATCAAGAAATGCTTTGAGTGTGGAAAGTAGGGGAAGGCAAAGAGAGAAGATCGAGCATGGGAGATCAAGGTCAAATATAGGCAAGAGATCCAAGTCTAGGTATGGCAGAATAACCTGCTGGAAGTGTGGAAAGCAAGGGCACTTACAGAGAGATTGCAGGTTGGGTGAAGATCAGCATGAAGGACATGAAGAAGTAGGTGATGCAGGTATTGTTGCACAAGATGCTCTGGTATGTTCTTTGGATAAAGTAGAATCTTGGGTTTTAGATTTTGGTGCCTCTTTTTATGCATCCCCAAACAGATAATTTTTTCATGAGTATGTCCAGGGAGACTTTGGAGAATTTTTTTAGGGGATGGTAAGCCTTGTCAAATGGTTGGCAAAGGGAAAGTGAAGCTGAAATTGCAGATGGGCAACACATGGGTGTTGGAGGAGGTCATGCATATCCCAGTCCTGGAGCAGAATCTAATTTTTGTAGGAAGTTTGGGTGATGAGGGATGCATAGTATCTCTCACAGCGGACTCTTGGAAGGTTACCAAGGGTGCACTTGTAGCAAGAGGTAAGAAAGTAGGTACACTTTATCTATCTACTTATATTACTGATTCTCCTTTTAGTTTATCTACTTCAGCTATAGATTCGAAGATATGCCTTAATAGGCTTGGTCACATGAATATGAAGGAGATGCATGTTCTTGAGTCAAAGGGTATGCTTTCAGATTTGAAAGGCATGGATCGAGATTTTTGTATGCAGAAGAAGAAGGTGACATTTTTTGAGGAATCTGATGTTAGCGACAAGAATAAGAAAGCCTTGGTTTTCAAGGAGAAGATGAAAAATAGGTATTAGTCATAGAGGCTGAGGAATTTTGAGTAGAGCAGGGTTGATTTGGACAAGGGTTTGATCCAAAAAGAGCTCACGGGAAAAAGTCATTTCTCACTAGCGAAACACAGAGACCGACGACGGTTAGAAAACTAGCATCGGTGTCCAGACAAGGACCGACGTCGGCTATGTGTAGCCTGACGTCGGTGACTTAGGGATAGATAAACATTGGCATTGGCTAGGGGGAATCGACGTCGGTGATGAGGCAGTCGCATGGAATCGACATCGGTCAGGTGAAGACTGAGATGTGACGGCATCGGTTACTGAGATAGATTTTGGGTGGACAGCAAGTTGTCAAGGAGTCTCAAGCGCCCATATGGAGGACTTAAAGGGTAGGTAAGCCTCAAATTCATCATTTCCCTTCTTTACACTACTTGTTGCTCACTGATGGTAAAAAACCAGAAAGTTATTAAAGAAGCAGAGCAGGTAGATCCAGGAAACAGTGGGAGTTTGGCATGGATGAAGGATGTGATTCCTTGGAGGAGAACCAAACAGGAGTTTTTGGTGGAGTTGTCAGCTGGAAGAAAGCACTGAGAGATGAATGGATGTTCAGGATAAAGAAGAGCAGAAATGGACACGTGAGATGGAAGGCTAGGGTATATGGTCTTGAGTAAGCTACAGGACAATGGAGGTTTGATCATTGTATTTCTCTTTACCAGGTTGGATAATATTAGCTACATTATCCTATTACTGTATTGTGTGCTTATTGTAGGGTTACATATACAGGGAGTTACTGAACTAAAGGTAAAGCTAGTTCAAAAGTGTGTCATGAGGAATCTGGGAGCAGCAAGATTCTTTGGCATGAGTGTGTTCTAGGGACATGGAAGGTCACAGGTTGACTTTGTTTCAGGATGATTGTGTGAGACCGGTTAGCATGCCGATGGTTGGACAGTTCACAGAACAGGGTCTTGATTCACATAATGAGGTTAAGTGCATGGTATGTACTAGACTTGAGTTTTTCCAAGCAGTGGGAGTTGTCACAAGTTTGGAGCCAATCTAAGAAAGAAGCACTGGAGGGCAGTTCAGTGGATTCTGAGAGGGACTAGTAGCAGGTGCACATGTTATGCAGGGTTAAGTTATTTTCTACATGGTTTGTAGATGTGGATGTGGCAGGTGATTTGGATGATAGGTATAACATCACATGATTTGTGGTGGTTGGTCTTCAAGAGTGATTTTTAAAAGGGATACAAAGTCAAGGGAACAAACTAGATGATGTACAGGTATAGTTACAATTGCAGCTGTTTATCTCCAAGTGGGAGATTGTTAGGTTGTGGAGCTAAAAGCTTCAACTATGCAGACATGGAGGAGGTTGTTGAAGTTCTAGAAACACCAGCATTGGTAGTATAACTGATGTTGGTCATGATGAATGCAGAAGGCAATTAGCATCGGTAGGAAGTCAGCTGACGTCGGTCAGCACCAGTCAGACAAGGACCGACGTCGGTCACCTGTGGCGGTTCCAAACTGTTCATTGCACGAATAGTTACTTCATTGAATTGAGAGTTTGTATGTAAAGGCTTCTTTGAGTCTTGAGTTGCGTGTCTAAATTAAGATTTTAAGTTATTGTTTAGTGTGGGATCTATTTATAGACCCATTGGCATGTATTGTAAAAAGTGTGCTAGTGAAGAGAACAAAGTGTGTGTTCCTCCTAGTTCCACAGTAGAGCAATAGAGGAAGGCAAGGAAGTTCCTTCCATTGTAAGATCATTGATTTGCAGGTTGTGTAGGATCAGGGCAGATCTACATGTAAGTAAGATTAGGAGATCTACTTGAAGTACGTAGAGAGCTTGTGTACTGGCAGGGTTATTACTGACTAGTTGGAGGTGAACACCAATTCTGTGTTTGAATTGTGTGTTGGGACCGTTTTTGATAAGAGAGTGAACTCTTGAGGAGAATTACTGTACACTTGGTGTGGGAAGCTTGAAAGGTGTGGAAGAGTGTGGCATCTCTTTATTGTATTCTTTTCTGAATGAGTATTAATACATATTGTGTTGTCTCTCATATTCTATGTCATTTATGAATTCTAGTTACTTGTTAATTCTAGTTAATTCCGCATATTTAGTTGCTTATACAAGGTAATCATATTGTGCTCTCATTGGTGAGGAGCAAGATCCTAACAAGTGGGAATCAGAGCTGTTTGTTGTTCTTGATTTCCCCATCACTATTTTGGGCCCACATCCATCCACCTTAATAGGAGTGCTCCCTACTCCAATACTTAACAAAAACAAATCACCTCTCTTACTATCTTTACATGGAAAAAACATACCTCCTCCAAAACATCCAACACCTCTCATAACAAAAGTGCCATCTACGCGTGTGGTCACACCACCAAACAAAAAGATGGTACAAAAAACTCCAACAACTCCTAAACAAAAGTTGTCATCTCCTACTATGACAAAGAATACAAGCCCATTAAGGGGGTCTTATGCTTCGATGTTACGCCAATTATTGCAGTCTTCTAGTATCACCCTCCCGCCTATTAGGCCATACCAACCTCGCAGATCAAAACCAACTTGGTTCGATAACACTAAAATTTGTGCATATCATCGCACACCTGGACATGATACTGAGCATTGTTGTGCCCTTAAGGTTGTCATTCGCCAACACCTAAAAAAGGGCACCCTTCTCATTAAGGACCCCTTTGAAAAACTACTAACATCATCCCATGCCTCTCACACATCTTCACCTTCACACTCATCAACTCTCAGATCAAAACCATCTTGGTTCGACGACACTAAATTTTGTGCATATCATCGCACACCTGGACATGACACTGAGCATTGTTGTGCTCTTAAAGCTGTCATTTGTCAAAACTCAAAAAAGGACACCCTTTTAATTAAGGATCCACTTGACCACCCTTTCAACAAACCATCGACACCATCCCAGGCCTCCCAAACATCCTCACCTAAATTGAGATCCCATCATCAGACTATGGTCCCTCTACCACCTTCTCCTCCTTTGTTTGAAATCAACACTATTAATGTGGCCACCAGGTCACAAACCATGAAGGATAAAGGAAAAGAGAAGGTTTCTATCCCTTGGACATATCCATTCGTCAAGCCTCCTCAACCATCAAGACCCAAGATTTCAATCTTGGGCACATCTCGACCAACTTTTTCGAAACCAATTCATGACCCCATGGTGAAATAACTTCACCAAACCCCTGTGAAGACATCTTTATATGACTTAATACAAAGCTCTCCACAACATCATCTAACGTTGATCAAATCCTTACAAGCAGTGGAGGTCCAACCTAGAGACCCCCAACCACTGGCTACTTTTGTTAAAACATCACCCACCATTGCCTCCATCACTTTCAGTTATTCTGAAATTCTAACCTCCAACTTGGAAGATCAAGATCTCGCTCTCTATAATTAAGCCTATCAGGGAAAAGCTTCACAAGATTCATCCCTGCATCGCACTCCTTGTCAAAGAGGATATCCAATGTCTTCTCTCCATCTCATTTATCCAACCCATTGATTATCCGCAATGGGTGTCAAACATCGTCCCTGTCACAAAAGCGACTGGGGGAATTCGACTTTATACTAACTATCACGACCTCAACCAAATATCAGCCACCTTCTTAATCACCTTTAACACATGACCAATATGGAAAGAAGTAAACAAGGCAAGTTTGCTCCTAATTGGCTCGGACCTTATATCATAACGCACAAGTATGGATCAGAGACTTATCATCTGTCTTCTCTCGAAGGTTGACCAGAACTTGAGCCCCATAATGCCTTCATCTTCAACAATTTTACTGTTAGTCAAGTCATCACTCACTTGACGTTTAACTTGAGATCGTCCCTTGAGCAACCCCCATCATCGTCATTCATATTCCTTTCAACCCTTTTTCCTACAAACATTAGTCACCCTTTTTTTTAAGCATGAATGCTTTGTCCTAATAAAAGGGAAACCCCTAAACCTCTATAGTCAAGTCCATGACCAAAACTTTAGTCAAAACAAAACATATAAAATTGGGATGCCTATTCAAAGGTCATAAAACTATAAATTTAGACTGCTCCCTTAAAGGATAGCTGCATAATTGTTGTAATTGATAGACTGCTCCCTTGAAGGATAGCTATTCAAAGACATTCAACCATACAAAGTAGAATATAGACCACTCCCTCAAAGGATGGATATGCCCAAATTTTGTTACAAATAACACTCTCTCAGAAGCTTCCCGCATCGATCAGCTTCACATATGACCACAAAACAAAACAACATCCCCATGTAGACTTCCCACATTGATCAGTCTACCCAAAAAAAAAAATTGACTGACAAACTATTAAGTCATGGACTTGCCTATAGTCATTCTCAGGGTCACCTATAAAAGGGGCAAAGTTATCGTTGCTAAAAAGGGTTACACTATCCTCACATCTCACATAATCAAACCTATTACCCCAACATACCCAAGGGATTTTGAGCTCACTTAACATCAAGTGCTTTGAATACTTCTCTAACACAAACAATGGTCAACGACATAATGCATGAACGGGGCTTTTGTTTGCAAAAAAATTATCTATGTTGTCATTATAGTCCTTGTCAATGAAAGAACAACGTGCCTTTCACTTCTTTTTTACATCTTCGTCACATACAACCAAACCAATTCAAACCAAAACAAACCAATAACATGACATCATGACATCATAAATCATCATAGCACATTCAAACTAGTTTCTATGGAAACCAATACACATGGGAACTATCGACCACACAATTTATGCCAAGCATAAACCATTACTTGCTAAAGCATAAACATACTCATTTCATTTTTAGCATACACCATCACAAATATGAAAAATTGCTAGGGATGAAAACCTATACAACCAATGTTACAGAATACACCATCACCTAATATGGAAAAGGTTGTAACATCATCATACACTCACACAACCAATGTTACAGAATACACCATCACATAATATGGAAAAGGCTGTAACATCATCATACCCCTCATCATTTCAAGCATGTACCATCAGACATATGGGAAGTGTTAAACCATTAACATGACCAAACCAACTATCAACCTCTTTGACCCTCTTCCTCCCTTTTGGGAGAACTACATTGGCTTGAGGCCCTTGAAATAGGGGCTATGTAGGCAGCACTCAGTTGACACAGAGTCTTCTAAGGTTAGCTCGGCCATCCACTCATCCATTCACCTGTTCGTCTCCCTAATGACGTCGGCCATTCGTTTGTTTGTCTACCTGATGGACAAACCATTTCACCTTTAACCATGACCTAACCTAGTCAAAACCAATCCATAATCAACTTTCTTCTTCCCTTTTGGGGAGAACTACATTGGCCTGAGGCCCTTAAAATAGGGTCTATGTAGGCAACACTCAGATGACATGATGTCTTCTAGGGTTAGCTCAGCCACATTCGTTTGTCCGTCTATCTGATGGACCAACCATATTACCTTTAACCATGACTTAACCTAGTCCAACCCACATCCATAACCGACCCTCTTCCTCCCTTTTAGGGAGAACTACATTGGCCTGAGGCCCTTCAAATAGGGGCTATGTAGGCAGCACTCAGTTGACATGGGGTCTTCTGAGGTTAGCTCAGCCATTCCTTCGTCCATCCATCTAATGGACCAACTATCTCTACCAACCCAAAATCATGACCAAACAACCAACCTTGGCACTGTAGAAGTCACCTTAGATTTCTCATGGGGCACATTAGAGATCGCATACATCTCCCCATCCACAACAAACTACACTTGAGATGACTTATATCTCAGCCTGACTCGACCAATGACCTTGGAGATCACAACTATCTCCTCAGACCACGACCACTTTTGAGAAAACTATGCCTTGGTTGTTTTGATTGCATATGCTACCTCACAAATAGTTAGCAAATTGTGTGCAACCCACATTACGACCCTCACACCTATTGACGGATCACTCTCCAGTTGATCCTCAATATTTGTGACATTTTCATGTTTTCTAGGAGCACTTCCTGAGCCTGAGATGCTTGGAACACGATGACCATTGGAGCTACAGCTTTGATCATTTAACCCAATCAGCTATGACTAAATGTTGGGGACCAGTTATTTCTATTTTAGCACTCCTTAACCTTTGACTGAGACAATTTGACCTACCTATCATGTGAAGTGGTATACATGCAATCTCAACTTTTGAGCGTTCACACTCAACCTTCACCATACCCATCCACTATCTATCAAATCGGCACCCAATATCAGGTTACCTTCCCTCGACTCTCACTTTGAATCTGGGGAAACTTGCTCCTATTTTTGTCTTTCAGTTCATCAGAACAACCAACAAGACAAAAATGACCTTATCCCACATTTGGGGCAACCAACTCCTATTTTTGTCTTGCAGTTCATCAGAACAATCAACAGGACAAAAATGACCTTATCCCACATCTGGGGCAACCAACTCCTATTTTTGTCTTGCAGTTCATCAAAACAACCAACAAGACAAAAATGACCTCATCCCATACCTGGGGCAACTTACTCCTGTTTTTGTCTTGCAGTTCATCAAGAACAACCAACAAGACAAAAAGGGGCAAATGTAGACACCAAAATAGTGTCAACCCCCCCCCTTTGGTCCCTTTCTAACTTCAACATGCCTAACCTATACTTTATTAATTTAAAATATTTATTTTAAATTAATAATCCCCCTAGACACCTCACCTTGGATTCCTAGCTCTTAGGCCATTTATCACCCTATGACTAATCATAATTACCTAAGACCTAATTTTAACTCTCTCACTAATTCTCATGCCTATTAAACCTGCCTTTGGACCGTTTAACAAGGACAACCGAACTTGGTAGATGGAAGAATGGGCAAAGGGCTAAAAATAGCCTTTTTTCCCATTCTCTATCCACCGACGTCGGTTAACTGTCGATCGACGCTGGCGGTATCGCCAACGTCGGTTGCTTAAAACTAAATTCCAACCTCGACTGCAGCCTGAATGCAAATTCTCTTGCTCTCGGGATCCGAATTCTCTTACTCCTCAACTCCTTGCATATTAAAGGTAGGCTTTAGGATGAGGCATCAACATTCTATCATCACTCTCTAGGCTAAGAAACTCTGCAAAATTCACTCCACACCAGATTGAAACGTTGCATGAGGTCTCCTACATCAACCATAACGAGAACAACTCTTCTACACTTCTGGTTCTCCACCAAGAGCTAAGTATTATTCTAGTTTATATTTCAGTATTTTTCGAATGCATTGGTGATTAGTCCATTGAATATTCTTGAGTATTGTTGATAGACAACCTAACTTTCTTCCCAGAGCCTTCATCTCATTCTTATTCTCTTTCCACCCCTGTCCTCTACCTTAGCCCTTTTCTAAACCATATTCACTGCCCTGCAACCTTACACAAACCATTAAAATCATAGACTCCTCTGTCAACCGTAGACTTTCCTTAAAACCCGTCCAAGGCCCATTGCCCCTATCGACATCGGCATCAAGGCCCATTGCCCCTACCGACGTCAGCAACATTGACCAACCAACGATGGCAGACTAACTAGCATTGGTGACTGTGAGAGGCAGACTGCAGGAATTAGGTACGTGTTATCTATTTCTCTTCTTTAGCCTTCATCATTTCTCTTTCTAGCAACACTCTTTTGTCAAATAAGTGGACTGTCATCCCTCAAGGAAGTCTTTGCACTTTTGGGACTGAGCTTTGCTTGGTAGTCCACCATATATCTATCTAACATTTTCTTTGTTTAAGTCTTTATTATCTACAGGTGTCATCCTCCACAGCCAAAGAGGAGCTCCTTCAATCATCTGGATATGGTGCACAACTTCATTCGGGTATGTACAAACCCTTGACCATTATCTTTAGTTTCTTATTTCTTCTGAATGTGAAAAAGTGAAAATGAGTAGAAACAGGCCTACAATGTGATTTACACCATGAAAGGACCCTACTGAATGGTGCATGAGGGTGCGTGGAGCCAGTCTACGCATAATTCAACCAAGTCAGGGCATGGATACATAACTAGGACAAGGAACTGCGTCAGTTGTGAGGTCCATATTCTCATGGTGAATGTCTCATTTTACCTTGCTCTGGCCCTCACAAGGCACATTTGATGTGCCCCTTCTTTGAGGGTTTTGTTGCTTTCTCTTTGCAAGATTGGGTTTAAGATTCCATCTGCATAATCCTTTACTTTTGTTGGGTCACTGGACTGACCAACCTCCAAAATTTGGGTCCTTGGGTAGGCTTTCAACAGTTGTGCGACAGCTGAAGCATATGAATTACTTGCTAGAAACCTATCAAGAGATTCATAAATCCCAGCTCCTTGTTGCAAAGATGATGCTCCTTCCATCTCTATGTTCATTTTGTGGTAACTGGTATGAACCCTTTGCAAACAGAAACACTCTCGCTGAAGTCAATTTACTAGGCGCTGAAATTTTTTGCAAGTGTAAGATATTTTCTCGTAGTTTCAGGAATACTTGAGAGTTTGTAAAATTTAACTCTTGCTAAACAGTATTTATGGACTTTCAAGTCTCAAAATGCATTAAATTTGGACAATCGTTAGTGAATCCTACTCAATCTTCCTGGGACAGCGAGATAGACACGTTATGCAAGTGGCTGCGCAAGGTACCTCAGAGATTTCTAAAGATTTGGGAACATTCAATGCTTCGAGAATTTGAAAATTTTAAAAAAAATTCTAAGGCACTGACTCTGTGTTTAAAAAAATACTTATTTAAAAGAAAAGTGGGAAAACAACAACGAGAAAGAAAAACAAAAATGGGAAAGGGAAACTATCTAACTATAATACATTAGAGACCCAAGTTAACTGAAATGCTTCAAAAAGATTCCATTCATAAGAATCTCTTCAGGTTCTCCTTCTATCGATTCCAGCTTGAATGAATTTTTCTGCTTACACGTGCAAATTTTATACGAGCCAGTCCATAATGCTTCAAATTTAGTATGCTGACCCGGCTTAGCGGCTCTTGTATCCCATTTCAAAACAATTGAGCCTAATTCAAAATGGGGATTCAAAGTCCTTTTATCAAAATAGTCCTTAACCATTCCATGATGCTTAATTAATGAATCATGGGCTACATCCCTCTTCTCCTGAACTTCCAAAAGTTTCGCAAGTCTGATCTGCATGGGGCCATTTTCTTCGATTTCAATTTGTTTTATCAATTGGAAAGCAGGGATCTCCAAGCTTAGGGGAATCACAACTGACTTGCCATATACCAACTCATATGGGGACATTTTGATCACCTATTTAGGCGTGATTCTATCAGCCCATAGTGTTAAATTAAGCACTTTATGCCATTCTTTGTGACGATCGGCCCCTATTCTTTTGATGAGTCTAATCAGGTTCTTGTTAGTCGATTCTGCCAAACCATTACCTTGAGGGTAATAGTTAGATGAATTTTTTAGATATATTCCATGTTTCAATGCAAAGTCGGATACTTTAGACCCCAAGAATGCTTTAGCATTATCGGAAATTATGGTGTGAGGAGCCCCAAAGTGAGTAGTGATACTTCCTAGAAAGTCTAGGATCACATTTTCTGTTGCTTCTTTGAGTGGGACTACCTCGGTCCATCTGGTGAAATAATCTGTGGCAGTTAATATCCATTTGTGACCCATACTAGACACTGAATTTATCATTCCAATGAAGTCAAGACCCCATTGAGCAAAAGATTCATCCACAATTATAGGACTAAGGGGCATTGCTGCATTCCTCTTCATCCCCATATAATATTGGTAGGATTGGCATTTTTTAACCAGTTGATAACAATCTGTAAATAAAGTAGGCCAGAAATACCCTGCCTCACTTATCTTTATGGCTGTGGTCTTTTTAGAAAAATGCCCCCTAATATTCCATGATGCATCTCATGTATTATTCTCTTAGCCTCAACCTGTTCTACACATCTTAACAATTTACCATCAAAATTTCTTCTAAAAAGGACATGTTCAATTAAAACAAAATGAACTCCATATATCCTATAGTATCTTCTCTTATTTTGAGGGAGTTCTCTCAGATAAATTCCATACTTCATAAAATGAATCCTGGTTGTGACCCAGGATTCCTGATCAACCTCTTGTATCTTTAACACCATTTTCGTCTCTCCTTCTTTATTTGTCTCCCCAGGTATCATCTTTTTAAGCTCTTGGGTCATATATTGGCACAAACCCCTGCCTCTGACTAACTTGGTGGGTCTGACCTCTACATCATATTCAAGGATCTTAGTAATCTAGTTATCTCTCTTTTCAGTGATTTCTCCCTCCATGATGTATTCTCTGAAACTTGGGTGAGCTACAAGTACCAGAATTTTGCTCCCTGATACCATATGCCTAAATTTCTTGAGGGCTTTTACTATGGCATATGCTTGTTTCTCTACAAAGTTGTACCTGGTTTCATAATCCCTAAGAGTTCTTGAGAAAAAGGCTATTGGGTGTTCTCCCTCCTGTTTATCATCCTTTTGTGTCAAGACAGCAACAATGCTTAACTCTCCTCCATAGACATATATTACAAAAGGCTTGGAAAAATTTGGGTTTTTCAGTACTGGGGCTGTTGAGATAGCTTTCTTGACCTCTTTAAAGGCTTGCCTTCCTTCTGTATTCCATTTGAAAATAAGGTCTTTCTTAAGCAAGAGTGTCACTAGCCTCACTAAGCCTGTAAAATTGGATATGAACCTACTGACAAAATTAATCTTTCCTAAGAAAGACTGAACTGCCTTCTTATTTACTGGAAGAGGTAGGTTCATTATAGCTGCAACCCTTTTAGGATCAATGTAAACTCCTTATTTAGACACTATATGTCCCAATAATTTGCCTTGAGGCACAAAAAAGATGCATTTCTTGAGATTCAGTGATATTCCAAAATCCTGACATTTCTTAAAGACAGATTCTAAATGATCAAAATGATCATCAACATTTTAAAAAAAAATAGTGAGGTCATCCAGATAAACTAGGATGATTTTTTTATAAGTTCACCAAAGGCTACATCCATAGCTCTTTAAAAGGTGGCTCCTACATTTGATAGGCCAAATGGCATCTTAGCATATGCAAATGTTCCCCATTTCATAGTAAAAGTAGTTTTGTAATGGTCTTCATCAGCCAACTAAATCTGATTATATCCAGAGAAACCATCTAGCAAAGAAAATCTCTCTGATCCCGCCATAGTTTGTAGAATTTGTTCCATGGAGGGCAAGGGATAGTGGTCTTTCAGAGATGCCCTATTCAGATCTATGAAATCTACACATAGTCTTACATCTCCATTCTTTTTCCCAACTGGTACTAGATTTGATATCCAAGTTGAGTGCTTCATTGGAAAAATTATTTTGGAATCTAAAAGTTTCTACAACTCGTCTACCATTAGAGGCTCAATCCTTGGATTTACTGGCCTCTATTTCTGCCTGATGGGCTTAGATCCCTCAGTCAGTTCTATTGTGTGCTAAATAATGTCTCTATTGTACCCATGAAGGTCTTTATAGCTCTAGGCTATGACTCTGTCATATTTTTCGCACAATTCAATTAGTCTTTCTTTTTCTGCTTGAGTTGCAGAATTCCCAACTTTTAGTTTTTTCCCTTGACTCACCTCTATTTTAGAATAATTTGCTTTGTTTACCTGGAACCTTTTCTTTTCCAGGCTTACATCCTCTAGATCAAACAAGTTTTCTAAGGTGATCAAGCTCTTGGGGAGCTTATTAGTCTTCAATTGTATAATCTGATCCCCATATGCTTCTTCAATCTTGGTTTGTAACTGATCAATAAACTCATTTGATTGTTGTAAGAAGGAGACTACCTGAGCATCATTTTCAAATACTTGCCAATTCTCATTATTGTCTGGAATAGTCGGCCTCACTATAACTTTTACTGATTCATTGTTAATTAATAGGCCAGTTGCTGGATTAAACTGTGAGCCAATTTGGGCCATCCTATCAGCTTCAGAATTCTGACTCCTAGGGACTATCTCGATATTGAAAGCTTCAAAATCTTCTATTAAGTCCCAAATTCTATGTCTGTAGGATCTCATCCTTACATTTTTGGCTACTGCTTTTTCTCTAATTTGCTTTACCACTAGTGGAATCTCCTTTTACTATTAGGTTCTTTATCCCCCCTTTTTTGGCTAATAGGAGTCCATGTACTAAATATTCATACTCAGCATCATTACTAGTACAAGCAAATTGGAAATGGATAGCCCTTAAAATTTTCTCACCATTTGGAGCAGTAAGACAAATTCTTGCTCCAGCACCATGCTTACTTCTAGCCCCATCAAAATTTAAGGTCCAGATTTCAAAATTTTGAGTTATTGATGCCTCTTCCCTTAGAACATATGGTATTTCATGGTCCTCATCAAAAATGACATATGTGCCCAGACCAGTAGAGTCATTGCATCATAGCCAACAACTAGTTATTTTCCTCCTCTTGATCATGCTCAGTCTAGTCGCCTAACTCTTCAACAAAAATATTTTCTTTCTTATTTAACATAACATGATCTACCTCTAATTTGGATGTTGGTTCATTGGTGACATGATCTTTTGATAGTGGTTCAGATAGAATTTTCATCTTCAAACCATATCTGGTACTCAGGATGAGGTGAGACCAATCAAGAGACATATATCCTCCCATCTTTGCTGTAAACCAAAAATACACAAACCAAAAATATGAGGTATATCTATGACTACTACATCTTGGTTGACAATTATATTGGGACAAGTCTATAACTGCAATGGGAGTTGTTTGATTATCCCTATGGTTTGTACTATTTTCCCATCTAGCTGCATAACTCCTTTTGTAAGGGGTTCATATTTTATTTTCAAAGCATCAACTATTTGCTTGGGCATCACTATAGTACTAGCTCCTAAATCTATCAATGCATTATGCAAGATTTTCTTTCCAACTATCAGAGTCAAATAGAAGGGCTCTAGTTTGGATTTACTTACTTGCACTGCATCGTTCACAAAGGCTATTGTCTTCGGAGGAACTGTATCTTTAAGATTTTCTTTTCCAGCAGGTCCTTTGGTGACAGTACCTTTAGGTACTACTTGGCTTTGTAGAGCTTCTTGTAGCAGTGTCTTCTATTTAGGAATAGCTAATATATCCCATATCGATACTTGTGCTGGAGTCTTCTTTAATTGATCCACTACATTTATTGGTCCCAAAGACTGAGTTTTTTGAACATAAGGAAATCTTGTTTTTTCCTGAGTTTGGGCAAAAGTCCCTTAATCTTGCACTAGCTGAGGCACTTCTTGTCTGATAGCAGCATTTCTTAGCCCTTGAGATGGAGGATTATTCATGACTTGACCACTTACAAACTCGGGTTGCTCCACCATTCTCCTCTTTGATTTGGTGTAATAATCAGATTGCACCACTAGTCTTTGGGAGGTAGATGCTTCGTTTAAGAAAACTGATTCTTCATCTTCAACCCATGAGAACAAAACATGTTTTGGGGCTATTTCTTCTTCTTGTTGCAAAGATATTCCTTGCATCTGAGCCACTAGGACTAAATTTTGCATACCAGGAGACTGGTAGGCTTAATTGTCACTGGTACTAGCAAACTGACCATCCATTCTTCTTTGCTCTGCCACCCTTTGTTGTAGATTACCCCTAGGACAATCTCTAGGTGTATGAGCATTATTGCAAGGGAAAAACTAGGCATTAGTATCATCCACATAATTATTTTTCCCTGGAACCATCTACCTATTTGAGTTGGGAGGGATGGTCTGTGAGGGTGTGGGAACTGTAACTAATTGATGCGCTAGCTGATGGTTAGTTTGTTTTGGAGGACCCAGATATTGATTTGGTTGGGATGAAAACCTATTTCCTTAATAGCCTTGATAAGGAGGCTTAGGGAAAGTATTCAACAATCTCTTTATATTGATCAACTCATTGGAAAATGTCCTTAGGATATTCTTGATATCATCCATCTCAGATGACTAAGTAGGGACAGGTTCTTTCGTAGATGATTGAGGGTAAGTGTACATAGACACAGGTGGGCTTACAGATTTAGGAACTTCTTGAGGTAATGGCAAGGAAATTTTTGGGAACATGGGCATGGGGGGCGTTGGAGGTAACTTTCCAGCATCTATTAAGTGATTCTCAGCTTTGACCGCATATTCATAAGCCTTTGGCAAAGTGTGTCCTCCCAGTGACTGAATCATAATAGATATATCTGAATTCAAAGCCTTGAGATAAAACACTATGGTCATACCTAGTAGTGGTCTAGCTATAGTAGGGATTCTATCCCAAGTCTTTTAAAATCTGGTATTGAAGTCAGTCATGTCTTCCTGTGGTCCCCTCTGAATGGTGATTAACTGCTGTAACAAAAAAGACTTATCACCCTTCTCTGCAAATCTTTCAAAGAACAAATCTCTGAGCTGGTCCCATGTAGATATGGTATTTGGGGTCAAAGACTGATACCATTCTAAAGCCTTCCCTTTAAAAGAAGTTGCTAATAATCTTATGGCCACATTTTGCTGTGTGACAACATGTATAGCATAGACATCTGATACATCTTGAAGATGTTCCGTAGGTGTTTTAGAGTCTTGCCCACTGAATTTGGGTAGAGCTTTTAGAATATTTACTGGGATAGGATCCCAAACAACTGGTGGTGTTGGGAGGATTTAGGGACTACCAGTGTTCCAGATTGCATAATTTCTTGGGGGTATAGGGGCTCCCATATTTGGTATTGATACAAACTGGTTAGCTCTTCTCCTTGGACTTGTTACCAAAGGTGGCAAAAGAATACCTGGATTTGTAGCAAATTGTGATCTGGTGACTGGTCCATAGCTTTGACTCCTTGTAGCTCTCTGGTTCATATGGTCTTGAAAGAAACTTCAAGACTGGTCCCACCAGGCATGCCAAAAATTATTGATGTTTAAAATTGCACTTTGTTTCAGACACCAACAATGGGAAGTGTCAAGATGTGGGACACGCGTCTTGAAACAACCTCCAGATTTTTAAGAAGCTGGTCTCTTCTTTATATCAAGTGTTTGGGGGGAAAAGGGGCAGGAATTTTAAACAAAAACTCAAATGCAAAGAAAGAAAATCTAACTATGGCGATGCGCCTGAATGTAATATTGATCCTCTATCCTAAGCACAGTGAAACTATATGTAAGATTTGATTACATTAAAGAGCAGACGAGGCATGATAAATGTAAAAGAAATAATAGAAACAGAGGCTCACAGCTTAGACTACTTTCGTAATGAAATAGGAAACATCAACAAAGGCACAAAACTCTGTCTTCTCATTAATTCTTCAACCATATAAAAGGCACATAAACATGCACAGTTACATAAGCTTTACAACTTAAGAAAATATAACAAAGGCAAATGATATCCCTAATCACAACTCTAGAAAGCCTAAAATTCTTTACAATAATTTTCTCAAAAAATTCTCTCCTTCCCTTCTCTGATGATCCTTTTGGTGATCCCTGTAGCTACCCTTTATAGCCTCGGATCTGTCATTCCATCATCTCCTTTCCTGTGTAATTGTCTATTCTGCCTTTAACTCACAGGGGACAAATAGATATCACTTTCAATGTTTGTTGGCCCCAAAAATCTACTCGGTGAACTGCTCCATCTACTGGAAATAACTCCTACTGAGTTTCCCTCCAGATTGATCGTGTGCTCCCAAATTTATGGCCCAAACTGGACTCTAACTGAGCTGGAAGCTTCTATACAGGACCCTTTGTTCTGTTGAAACGGAAGAGGACACTTAGTCAATTTCCCAAAATTTTGCTTATTTCTTAGGAGACACCGGAGAATGACACTTGGCACTTTTCACATCTTTATTGAAGACATGCAGCGCTTTCCACTTTCCTTATATTCTTACTATATTTTGATAAGGAACGTCCTGCCTTTGACACCTATTGCAATCCACATCTCTGATACTTAACGGCTTAAAGAAATAAGACTCACCATATTTCTTAACCAAGCAACCTTTAAAAAGGGCATGGAGATAGGTGGCAATCTCTGGTTCTCTTCGACAAATGACACGTGGTAATGTCCACTACTTTTTTTTATGATGTGGAAGTGTTCGGGATACATGCTAGGCTCCTACGGATGGTGACACTTGGTGGCTTCCACAGACTTCATAAATAAAACCTGGGACCCACCACAGTCTTTATTTGGCAATGAAAACTCGAAAAAGATCTTTCGGATGTCGATGTGTGGTGGCCTCCACCATTTTTGAGAAGATACGTGGCATCTTCTGAGAAGATACATGGCATCTTCCGCTGCTTCTAAGAATGGAGTAGAAAGGGGCTCAGTTGATGACACTTGGCAGCCTCCACTTGAATGATTTGGTTGTGCCTTACTTGCCCTCTGAAAGGGCACTTGTCCTTTGGTCTTTGGGACACTCCTTTGAACTTCCCGTTGAACCAAAAATGGTTCAATGGTTCAACAGTTAAATGGTTCAACACTGCGCGCCATTTACACACAACTCGAGGTATTGAACCAAAATGTTGAACCAAGGCACTGAACTGCCTTATTTTAGATGCTGACACGTGGTGACTTCCGCTTTCCTTTACAAAAACAATCTAGAGCCTTCTGTGATTGCCACTTGGCGCTTTTCGCTTCATCTTGATACTTAGCTTGTTGAAAACCTTCACTGAAAAATAAAAGGAACGTGGGTGTCGATATGAAATGCGGATACCGACACGTGGTGCTTTTCGCTGAGTTTCTATTGAACACGTGGCACGTCCTGACTAACTTGTATGAAAAATGAAAGGTGCCTCAAACGTCGCCACTTGACAGCGTCCACTTGAATTCGACAGTTAACCAAAAATTGAAACTAACGAATCAAAAGGGAAATAGAACCTGGTGAACCATTTCTAAACAAAAATTTCAATCGCGCGACTAAAAATTGGAATGCAACATAGAGTAAGAACTTACTCTATAGTTCCTTTGAAAGAAACTACAAAAAATGTGATCCCAGGTCTTCTAAAGGAGATTACCACCAGATTTGGACCTCCTCGCACTATCATATTTGAAAATGCTAAGGTATTTCTTGGGGTAAAGGTATCTGATTTTATGCTAAAGAATGGTATATATTTGAATAATTCTTCAAATTATTATCCACAAGGAAATGGTTTGGTAGAATCAACCAATAAGAATCTGATTAGACTCATCGAGAGAATGGGTAATGACCATAAGAGAGGATGGCATGAACATCTAAAGGTAGACTTATTGGCAGATTGATTTACACCCAATCAGGGGATTAAGACTTCACCATATGAGCTAGTATATGGAATGAGTGTAGTAATGCCCATTTCAATTGAAATCCTAGCCTTACAGTTAATAAAATAGTTAGAAATGAAAGAAAATGATCCAATGCAAGTCAGATTTATAGAATTATTAGAACTTTAGGAAAAGAGAGAATCAACTTATGAGTCAATGATGAATCATCAGCAAGTGATCAAGATCTGGTTTGATCAAAAGATGTTTGAACTTGAGTTTAAATTTGGGAGTTGGGTCTTAAAATGGGATACAAGGGCTTCAAAGCCTGGGAATCATGGTAAGTTTAACTCTTTGTGGATGTCCTTTCAAAATAATTGCATGCACGCAGTACAATGCTTACGAGCTAGAGTCTCAGGATGGAGAGGTATTAGAGGTTCCTAAATGGGATCTTTTTGATGCTCTTCACATAAGAATTTTTGACCCTATATATAGTTAAATTAGTTTCCATTTCTATTTTCTCATTTTGAGGTTGTTTACCTGCCTCTTTTTAAATAAGTGTTTTTTGAACACGTGTTGGCCATGGAGGCTCTCTAAACTCTCATATCAATCTTTTCACCTATGACCACCTCAAAAGATCCCTGTCTAACAATTTTCCTAGGGTCATTAAGTTGAATTTTAAAATTTGAATTAAGGATCTAGAAGGTTTGATAATCAGTGCCTTAGAGTATGGCATTAAGAGTCTTTTAATGAGATGTGACTAATTCATCAAGGAGAGTCATTAATTCAAGTTTGTGGAATCAATGGTTTTAAAAGAAATTTTTAGTCTCTTTTTTTCTTACCATCGAGCAAAGAGTTTAATTAGAGCTGAACGAAGAACTAGCATTTGAGTCTAATCGAGTAAAGGAATTGAGCCAAAGAACACTGAAGAGTATCCTCACAGTCAAGAGTCTCAGTCAAAATGATTGCTACATCAACATCATCGAAGTCATATGCCTCAGCTCCTGCACAACCCAAAGCTACATACCCAAGAACTAAGGAAGCAATGAAAGTTATTTTTAGAGATTCTTCCCTTATTCTCAATTGGGTAGATGAGATTTTTGACCTTGTTTTGATGAAAAAGAATAAGACCCTAAGGGAAGCAATGCATGCAAGAATGTTGAATCAGACCAAGCTTGAAACTTTTGGTATGATGGTTTGGACCTCAAGGTTGGCCCAATACATGGTGCCAATAGTACACCCATACCCAAAATTGGTGGACTTGTGTGCCCAAAATTATGACCCTACTAATGCAATAATTCAAAAGGGACTGATCAGGGTAGAGATCAATCCACAAGATATTTGTGACATGCTCAGTTTACAACATGATCCTTTAGCCAATTTTTATGACATGGCTCAATTGAGGCATGTCTGGTCTTAAGTTCACTAGAAACAAGCATTCTTAAATAAAGAGCTTTGTCTTAGAGATGATAATACGACACCTTAACCCCTACCCTTTCCCTTGGGCATGTTGACTCAAGATTCACAGGATGCATGTTCAATGCTCGCCTTCATCTTTGGGGAGAACAATGATACGATGATACATGATTGGTAGCTAGTGGATCTTTTCTGAATGAGGATTGTAGCCAGAATGCAAGTGTACAAGTTTGATTTCTTGGAGCATATCATCTACTCCTTATGCCAACAATTAGCGAATTTCAGGGTACATCCTACTTTCAGGTATTCCTCATATTTGTTTCATCTCATTTTGTATCAAAATACCCAATTCTTTCAACATCATATAAGTTTGACCCTATGAGACCTAGAGGAAGAAAACCCTCAAAAGGTTATCCCTATATCCATATGGACTCATGTGTTATCAGAGTCATCAAATGTTTATGAGTTTGTTGAGTGTTTTGTGGCACCATTGGTAGGGGAGTTGGATCCCAAGGGAATAAACAATAGGATGAATGATTTTGTAAGGTCTATCTTATCTAATGCTCGTCACCCTTGTGATTCTTTTTTTGAGCCCATCATTCTTTCGTCAGGGTCCATGGTTTTAGGGAAGACTCTTTTATGCTTCCCAATGTTTTGACCAGTATAGTAGTAGGTCTGGAAGTGTCCCGATAGTTGGTGGTTATAGATTTTTATTTTGGGGTAGGAAAAAAGAAGAGGGCCTTCCATGATGTCCCATTAACCAAGGGTGGAATTACAGTGGTGAAGAAGCAAGTGAAATTCATTTTAATGAGGAAACTAGTTGTGTATGGGCTAGTTTTTATTCAATATTGTGAAAATACGATCCAGATGGTTTTATGACTTCTTGGCTTGCCAAGAGTAAGGTCCATGCTTCTTTTAAGCATGAGAAAAAGAAACTCTTTGAGGACAGGAGGTCCCCCAAAAAGGATGCACCAGATGTATATGTCGAACTACAGGATATCCCACTCCCACCATGAGAATCATTTTATCAGCCCATTCTGAATTATGACCCAACAAGAGCAATGATAAAAGGGTTGAGACAGGCCTTGGTTAGGAAGGGTTGGAGTCAGGATAAAATAGTTGCCTACTGGAAGTATAGGCAATAAATTTGTGAGTTTACTCAAAACTTTGAAGATGTAAACACAAATGAGAAATGGGAGACTCTGTGAGATGAAGCTCATGGTACTCCAACTTCTAGCCCAGATACAAGCAATTTTCCTGAGTCTCAAGAAGGAACAAAGGAGGTAGGAACATCTACAACAATTCCCACATCTTCTCCCTGGCCGCCATCTCTTAGTGAGTTGGAGAAGCAAATGATGGCCTAGTCTACATCTGGAGATACTAAAAATGATCCCCCATTAGATTCCTCACATGCAACATCATCCGCATAAGAGGTGTTAGATTCATCACGGCTAGTGACAACAAAAATAGAGTCTAAGGATCCTATGGAGAGCCCCCAAAAGAAGAAGCAAAGAGTAGAGTCTCAAGAGGGAGACAAAGGAGAAGAGGTAGATCTTGCATCATACATGACTCCTTCTCAATCAATTGCCTTCAGGGTAATTTTCTCTCCTTGTTCTCCCCCTCCTCAACCTTATACTCAGGGACTGATAATGCCACACCCATCAACTGTCTTGACATTCTCAGCCATCTTAGTCATACCAACTCAAAACTTATTGCTATTTAGTTTCTTGTTTCCAATCGCTTCTCAACAATTAAACTTACCAACCTTTTCTCCTAGGGTTGTAAAAAGCCCATCTTCATCATAAAACCAACCCCAACAGTCAATCACTGTGCCTTATGGTTTACCCCATGGGTCTCCATTCACTGGTGGTGTAGTGACGTCTCCCTCAGACTCCATACTCAGTTAGACATGGCCAAGAGGGCAAGAGAGGCAAGAAAGGAGAAACAAAGGAAAAATGAGTGTAGGGCTGTGGTTACATAACAAATGAGGTTTGTATGTGACCATGAACAACATACCCTCACTACCACCCACCTGGTCCCTAATGTGAATAAGCCACTTGAGAAAATGCAGCCTGAAGATTATACAATGAGTGCAGTGGCTATGGATCTGACTCAGTTTAAACCCTAGGATAAGGGGGAGCTTATGATTGAAATTGTCGCTGTGGTTACCAAAGACTATCTTAAGGTCTTCAATAAACTTTAGAAGTCAAAATCAGGCTTAATTCAAGCCCAAGCCATTATGAGCCACATGACTCAAGAGCTCAAGGCCAAGGATAAGGAGATAGCCCAGCTCAACAAGGATCTAAAGGGGGTAGTGTCCAAAGAAGTCTTGAAGACTTCAGAAAATAAAGCAAAGTCTCTGCAACAGGTGCTCAATACAGTTAAAGCCTCTATTAGCTCATTGTAACAGGAGAAGAGTCTCCTTGAGAAAATAATTGATAACAAGGAAGATGAGGTTACTTAGTTGTAGCAAAAGTTAAATGTTGCCGAGGTAGAGAGGAATAACTTGAAGGTGCAAATCGAGAACTTCAAGATTGAAGTGACTACACTGACTCAGGAATTAGCCCAACAATCCTAGTTGGTTGGAGTTGTGGCAATGGTCAAGGAACTTTATGTCTCTTATTGGCAGAGAATATTCATGAACATGACCCAGCTGAAGCCTGCACTCAAATTCATATTCGATGCTCAAACCCTATGTGTGAAAGTGGATTCCTTTGTGGATAATATCCTACTTTCAGTTGTTGCCAAGGTACTGAATCACAACTATTGATTCAGAAGTTATATGACACATTAGAAAAAAATCTACAGGCAGCTAGACTCATAGACAGGGGAGCAGCAACAGGAAGGGTAAGTGAGATTATGAGCTGCAACAACGTTGCATCCAAATGTAAAAATCTACTAAACCTTTTGAAAGAATGGATAAAGGAAATGAAAGGGCACATTGAAGAATTGGTCCAATTGGGACTCCCTTCTCCTTTTCTAGATGACAACACTGTGTTAATGGAAGACCAGAGTCAAAATTCGCTAGTCACAAAGCAAAATGATCAAACGGTTTTACAGTCCCTTAGTGATTCTTCAATTGTCACAGAGGTGGAAACCATTTTAATCCTTATTGAAAAGTTGGAATTTCAATTGCATTCAATGGTACAGAACCTCCAAGCATTCTCCCACATGGAAATAATAGAACTAGACAAAGCTTTCCAAGCTCTACAAAAGAGGTTATATCCATCAGAGGTAGAGTGTCGATTTATGGGCCGCATTGCAGAAACTCTGACCAAGATACAATAGGAACATTTATGATCAATTTTTGGTTTGAGCAATTTTACGGTAGTTCTTCCATGCAGGTACGGAGTCCTTGGCGAGTCATCATGAACTGTAGAGTTAAAATTCTATATTTTGGGACACGCATATATATTATTCAGCTAAGTATATAGGCAGCTAAATAACATTTTGGGTCATATTAATTCACGAGGTCAAAGGATCTCTTTTTGTTAAAGCCTTGGAAAAGCTTTAAGACACTAACGCTAGTTCAAGGTATCCACATGTCACTTCAGTGCTCTTTCAAAGAGAAGGAAGTATCAAAAAGTCTCCGCTGAGCGTGAGGCTACCACATGGATAAATAATGGTTCTTTTTAAAGTCAAAGGGTCAATGATCAATCGATGGTGTAGATCACAGCAGCAGATCCAACGGTAGGCTCCCAGTAACAAAAAGGTGTATGCAGAAGGCATCCACGTGGCACAACAGTGCTTCTTCTAGCCAAAAGGAAATAAAAGGCTTTCTTGACTCACATAAGGCTTCCACATGAAGCCCAAAAAAGGAAAGGGTTGAATCAATGGTGCAGATCACAATGACAAATCTAACGGTAAGTGCTAAGCCTCGAAGGAGTCTCCTTTTATTAAAGCCTTAGAGAAAATCTTTAAGACTCTAACATCAATAGAAGGTATCCACGTGCCACTTCGACGCTCTTCTAAGGGAAAGTGAATATCAAAAATCCTTCATTAAGCACAAAGCTGTGACGTGTCAGCACAGTGGGTCCCAAAGCCCAAAAGCACTGAGAAAGCTAAAGAGTTTGCATAACAAAGGGGAAGGAAGAGTCAAGTAGTTAATAGCCACAGAAGCCTCCACATGTCCATGCTTCAAGAGATTGCAGGGTAAAGACAAATAGGAGCAACAATTGAAACAGAATGAAAGAGATAGTTAATATAAATGATTGAATTAAGCTCTAAGTTGTTCAGTTACAACGACATACAGGTTTTGGATCTAGAATTTGCAGACATGCGGTTAAAATATGAGCGAGTGGTAGTGACCTATGACGGATGTTTTGAGCTATAAGTAGCAGATCAAAGGATCAAAAAAAGGAGGAGATCACTAGATTGTCATTTAGATCAATAGAGAATTTAGGAGCTAGTTTTTGAAGCATTTTATTGCCTTAACAGGGGCCTCTCCTAAGGGATTGAATATTGTATTTTGTGCATTTTGCCTTGTGTACTTTGTTCTCCTATCAAACTATGAAGAGGGAGTGGTGTTCTGTGCAATTGTAGTTTATTTCTAATTCTTGCTTCTCATTTTTTGTTATGAGCCTTTTGTTGTTTTGCATAAACATTGAAATTGTTAATCATGCTATATGCTCTTTAATTCTGTTAGTGAATGTTGTTAAATCTAATACTGTGTTGTTGGGATGGATGATGATTCAGGGTATCTTTTTTGTTATGAGCCTTTGATTAGTCTATAATCTATGCTAGAATTATTGATCATGCTTTATGCTCTTTAATCTTTTCAATGAATTCTGTTAGTACTAGTTATTGTGTTGTTTGGTAGAGAAATACAATATTGGTGTATCGCTTTAGTAGTTTAAGTACTTTTATGCGTTGTTTCTTTTCCCTTTACATCAAATCTCAAAGCGAAGAGCCAACTTCTTTAAAATCTGAAGGTCGTTTCAAGGGTCAAGTCCTACATCTTTGAAACTTCCCATGACTTTGGTGATTAGTTGCAAAATTAAGCATCAACAAAACCCCCTTTTCACATAAACTTTTAAGAAAACAAAATTTTCAAAAACATTAGCTATAAAGGGGAAAAAGCCCTAGGAACATATGTTTTCTGGATACCTATTCACTATAATGGGGAAAAAGCCCTAAGAACATACGTTTGCTGGATACCTACTCACTATAATTGCAGTGTGTTTCTAATGCCAATCTCCTTGCAACCTATCCTGCATACGGGATGAAGTATAATTTAAAAACATTAGTATTCAGTGAGCCCTAATTTCAAAACATCTAAAACAGATTTGTTACTGCAGAGCTTGGCAGAGACAACATTAATTCTTCAAATAATTTTGAAAATTCTATTAAATTTTTAAAACATTTCTACAAAACACATTTACTCAAAATGGCAATGTTTTATTAAGGACCAAAGTGAAAATATTTGTAAAAGCGTTAACTCTTTAGCCACAACTAGTTTCCCAAACATGAATAGAAGCTAACGTAAAAAAAATAGAATAAAAAAAAATGATATGGGTTTAACCAAAAAAAAATAAAACAGTATTAATGTCTACTAAATGACATTTGTGATCAATAGTGCCACTGAAAATATAAGAAAGCTGAAAATATGCATACAACTAACTAAAACACCAAAAATATGCAATCATAAATATACCATCTGTCATGCACAAACATATAGATCAATGAAGCTGTTACAGAAAACTAGGCATGCAGCTAACTGAAAGACCAAAAATATGCTGTCAGAGATAAAATAGTTGTTATGCACAAAATACAAAGACAGGTGAAACATTACGGGAAACCCACATATACCATTAGTTTCTATGTTTATTTAATAAACCTAAGATCAAATATTTGGGCTATCTACTTTGAACTTGTATGGATGGAATTACATCATGGATATGGTTTGAAGCCCAAAAAGGCTACAATGGAGCAATTATATGTGCAGAAATCTAGGAAGCTCATAACCATTTCAAAAAATAGCAGAAGTGAGGTAATGGCGGAGGCCAGCCTGAAACTATACTTAGAATTATGGGTTCGCTCTATCTCCAATATAATGTGTATTAGAAGAGATATTTCAACGCTTTTACAACCCTGGCAATAAATTCAGTCTCACATTAGATGACCCTTTCTTCACGTTGTTATCTTCCTACAACCACCATCGAGACAGAACCAATAATGAATTGATCCAGGTGTCATCGAGTGCATTTTATCTAGTTCTATAGATGAATACATAACTAACACTAGTAAAAATCATGAAAAGAAAATTAAAGCATATGAAAATTGTCGAAGAGAAAAGACTGTGTAAGTAGACTTTTGTATCTGCATATTTTCTCAAGTTAAAGCTCGCAGAGCCATGATGCATTTGTATGCTAAAGGAATGAGACGTAACAAGATTTGGGTCAACAAGATGGTGATAGAATTTAGTGGCAGGATTATGCTGTACAAGGCCCTGACGCACAAGGATTTAAAGCTCATTACACTATACTTAAAATAATTTACTTGATTGCTCACACAATAGAACCTGGTCAATTACTTCATAACTATTACTGCACAAACAGGGTATATGGCTCCTACAGTTCAAGCTTCCTCAATGCCATCACATTTACTATATTCTTATAAATAATTGGAAGTACAAAGCAATATAGATTCCTTAGTCATTGTTTCAACAATGTTGTATAGCTGGAATGATACTAAACTCAACGAGAACAAAGGTGCATCAGTGGTTCAAATGGAAACACACTTTCTTATCTGCATATTTTCTCATGTTAAAGGGCATAGCCCTAATGCATTTGTATGGTAAATGAATGAGACGTAAGAGGATTTGAGTCAACAAGATCATGATAGAATGTAGTGGCAGGATTCTGTTGTACAAGGCCCCGATGCACAAGGGTTTATGCTCATTACACTATACTTTAAATAAGTTGCTTGGTTGCTCACCGCGATAGAACTTGGTCAATAACTTCATAACTGCTACTACGCAAACAGCTCGAGCTTCCTCAATGCCATCACTTGACCGGAAGGCTTCCAAACATTATAGGAAAGTTGGATTCTTTGAGAATTTTGTGAGTATCAAGCCAAGCCCAAGACCTTGAAAATAAACTTTCACAAAAATATTCCATTGCATAATTCTGTTTTTCATAACTACCAATCTTTTTGTACGCACAGGATTGCAATTGGATGCAGTTTCAATGGACAAATACCAAGTGAATTGGGGAATCTCATTAATATTAGATTTCTGTAAGATTATATATCATTTTTCCATACAATTCCTTGCTAAATATTGTGGCAATTGAATCTGGAAATCATACAAATAAACTTCATGGTTTGATGATTTAATATTTAGAGTTGTAATGTTTCACATCTTCTCATTAATATTGACGATGGATCATTGAATTCGATCCTAAACTTATTCTGAAATATTGATTTTTATTCTACAGGGCTGTTTCCAAAAAATGTAAACTAATGATTTAATATTTGTTTTTGTCAGGGCTTTGAATTCAAATAAGTTTATAGGCCCAATTCCTCCAACTCTGGCTAAGTTAGGCAACTTAACATGGCTTGACCTTACAGACACTCAACTTACTGGGACCCCCGTCTCTAATGCTACTCATCCTAGATCATACAAACTTGTCAATGAAAATCACTTGTAAGTGGTAAATAATATTGTCTTTAAAATGGGTTTTGATCTTATAGGCATAAAATATTAACAAAGTTTTGTAATTTTTTGTGAATTTTGAAGCCACTTCAATCTACACAATCCGTCAAGCAACATTCTGTATAAAATCTTCAGCAAAAATATGAATCTAATTCATGTGTGAGTGAAACATATCCATTTCTTTTCACGTTTGCCATGATCCTAGCAAGGGATATAAATATTAACCATGTAAGTACTATATATTATAATCTACCGACTATTTGATAGCTAATGGCCAGTATACAAAATCTGAATCTATGGGTCTAATAGAAATGAAAATCAAGTAGGATTATGAGGTTATTTTCACAATGTTTACTGGTGCGTTCCACCCTTTTTGTTATAATATTCAATTTGCAGTTTACATTTTGCATTTTTCTATTTGTCTTTCAAATTTTAGTTTTATTAACAAAAATACATTGAAGTAACGAAGTTTAGATTGTAGTTTTTGAAAGTTTCTGTGATATGGAGAATCTTTAGCCTTTAATGCCTTGTCTATTATAGGGCTTTATAGGTACAGGCTTGGTGATGTTGTTAAGAGTAACTGGATTTTACAATTCTACTCCACAGTTGTCATATATATGCCGGAAAAGCCTCCTTTAGTAACCTGCATTGAAAAGACCACATAGATAGATTTGCGAATAGTTTTTGAGAAGGCTACCAAACTCTTGAGAGAAGAAAATATGGAGCTGGTCGAATTTAGAAGCTATGCAGATATGTCAACTAAGCCAGAGCACTACATTATATTTTGGGAGCTTAGTAGCAAAATATATGAAAAGGTTCTGAACAAACGTTGCTCAAAAATGGAAGAATCATATGGGCTATGTTGGATCTAGAAAAGCTAAGACCATGGACACCTTGAACTCCGTATTGTGGAAAAGGGTACATTCCAAAAGATTTTAGATCACTCCATGAACCTTGGAGCATCAGTGAGTCAGTTCAAAACTTCCCGCTGCATCAACTCTAATCAGGCCCTGAATGACATTGTCAACAAGGGTGATCCAGGCAAATTTTAACACATTTTTCTCTTGATATGGAACAGGATGTAAAAGTAATTCTGGGAGTGGTTTTCTCATATTATAAAGAACTTTTTTTAGCTGATGACCCTGGTCATAACTTGTGACACTACTGGTCATGGCTTAGCAGCACAAGCATGCCCTTGTAATTTATTTTTATTTTTATTACAGTGCACACTTTGCCATTGTAATCAGAAGAGTGTTTGGGATGTGTTGGCTCCATTAAACTATCTAAACATTCTCCCTGACATGTGTTTATTTTTATTGTGAGCGACAAGACTTAGGACCCCACTGCATTCAAGGAATTTGACTTTACTAATATAAAGAAAATATGCTTTTATAGTCCATAATAAATTTTAAAATGCTTTTGGATTAGAACTGGATATAAAATAATAATGTATTTTATGACAAAATAATCTTAGGAATTGTGTTTATAGAAGATTTTTTATTTAAACGTTTCTAAGTTTATGATCATGTCATATGATCTATCATAATAAATTTGTAGGATAAGAATGTTTAACTAGAATATATTATATAGATCATTTTAAAAACACATAAATGCCATGATCTATCATAATAAATTTATAAGATACAAATGTTTTATTAGAATTTCTTCTATAGATCATTTTTAAATAAATACATTAGTGTTTGTATTAAAAATCTAGTTTACATTAAAATGTACTTCATTTATTTAGAACACACTGCAAATAAGCCTGATTGGATTTACAATAGTGAAATCATACTTAATTGTATAAATAATTATTTCTAATGTAGTAATGAATGACAAGGGAATTTAAGAAGAATGTATAATTTTTTGCGAATTTGGTGATAGTTGTTAGAAATAAACAACTCAGAGAAGGTTCAGATTTGTCTCTGCCCATTATACAGAATTTGTGGGTTTGGGAAATTACCTATTATAATTCCTATGTAAGATTTGTCTTTTCCCGGAGCATCAGAGACACCATGATTAGGAGTGTCTAAATATGTTGCATCCGGTGGATTCATCATTTCATGTATCAATGCTTCTCAGAGATAAGCCTATCACAAAATGTGGAGGGAAGACTCAGACTCATATATGTTTTAAACAATTTCAAATAAAGACAAACATTTTACATAAAGCTTTCTTTACGTAGTTAAAATCCAATTACGACACTTGTAGGTTCATATAGGGATTTTATCCTTTTCTTGCGACTTTTTAAAGTCGAGGAAGATGTGGAGATGTGGGCAGAAAACTAGGACGATCAATCCTCATCTTTATTTAGCTGAATGACATCGAATTTAGGGGGCTCATGGCTGGAAAATAGAGTAAACTCTGTTTTAATCTATTTTTATTGTCTGTTAGTGATTGTAGGTGTTTTGGTAAGCTGCTAATTGAGGTAAGAGGTCTCTGTGTAGACCTGATAGTGAAACGTAGTGTTTTCCTTCATGTAATCGTGTATGCAATAAGCCAATTGTGGCAAATATTGAATTGTATTTTCACTGTATTTATGCAAATGTTTTAGTCTCTGTAGGTGCGTCTACTGTATGATGAAAATCCCAAGGCCAAGAAGCCTCTAAAAAAATAGTTTTGTTTGTGCCATTGAAGTTAGCTTAGGTACTGTTAAATCAGACTATACCTCGTGTATTAATGCCCTATTCCCTCAGAAGCAATTGTTTACTAATCCTTCAATGCCACTTTTAAGATTGAAATCTCCTCAAAAAACTAAAAATGCCTAATACCATGAAACCCAATATTTACCACCCATCCACAATCTTGTTCACCCAATCCAACAGAACATTAAAACCCAGAATTATACTCAATCAGCCGACTTTTTAAAAATAATATTTGGTAGAGATTTAACATTCAAAAAATCCAAGAAACCGAATTGAAATCTAATGAACCAACTCTATGAAACTCAATCTCTAACACATTCTTAACATCTAACAAAACCCAGTAAACTCAATCCCTGATACAGAGCAATCAAAAGCTAAGCTAAATACATTGGTGCAGTTAGGAAAGTCTGCAATTGCCACTTCAAACTTGTTTTTCCCCACCTCGCGGTTCTCCTCATCAAAAGTCTTGTTTTATGTGTTATGCTTCGTTTTCTTGTTGTTCATGATTGTTTACATTTATATTTACAGCAGTACAAGTTCTATATATGTTTGGAGGTAACCATCAACATACTACACTAATTTTGAGTCTATGAATCATTCAAAACTGTCTCAATTTAGAGCTTCATTTAAATAGGACAGCATATTATGATTCTACAATTTCAAATAAGCAATTGAGCTTAGGAGTTTGCAGATCAATTTGACATTATGAAACACTGACAAAAGAATAACACTCAATGCCATGGTACTCTGACAGATGTGGCCTCTATATGCTACAACACAACACAACAACATCCTGAAATTTTACATTAAACAGGAATTGCAGCAAAATATTCTTGGATATTAATTCAAGCACTACCCCATTTGGGTTTTCACTTTTTAGGAGAGACATGTCTGTATAAATACATGCAGAATATGGATAGGAAGCACCTGGTGTGGACCCTAAACCCTCATCACCCCCACACCAAAGAAAAAATAAAACATGGGTAGTCCAATATAAGAATGAGGCTATAATGAAAACATTGTATTTTAAAAGGAACAAATTCTATAAATACTAGCAGTAAAGCAATCTATCAGCACTCAAAAATCTGAATAACAACAACACTATCATCCAAGAGGGCACATTCATCTAGAATAACACAGTAATCCAATTGAATATGCAAACAGTAATGCAAAATAGTAGATCTGATATGTAAGTGATCAAACAGGATAGAGAATAGCAAATAACATAGTACGAAAATAGTGCCACTTCAAGGGGACAACCTCAAGAAAGCATAATTGTAAACAATGAAGAGCTGATTCCACAATCAATGCTCTATAACAAACTAAATTGCCTCAATTTATAACTAATATTAGGTTGGGGCATCCCCATAGCCCTAATGGAGATCACTGCATTTAAATTAGCAACTCCAGAAATTAATATTGACTCATCAAAAGCTTATGTTTTGATACATTATATAAAGCCGATGAACACCTAGTCACCCTAGCATTTCCTATTTTCTCCTTCCCCTTTTTATCATAGACTTTCAATATCCGCCATAGTCACCCTAATATTTAGTTTTGTCTTTTCATTCATTCCTTAGTCTAGAGCTTTGACAACAGATGGGAATCACTTTTTCTAGGACACAGAAATTTAAAAAAAAGGCAATCATTCTCATTCCAATCTTTTAAGAGACGTTATGTAGACTCTGTTTGGTGTTTAGAAGGATTTACACAAATGTGGACGTGCAGATCTATAAAATTAATTATTACCCTGATTTTGAAGCTTTGATATTTCCAAAACTGTTTTACTCATCTTCACATACAAACAAAACACCATCATTTCTCTCTGCTAGTGCACCCCACTTCCAAATCTCAGCCATGTTGTTGAAAATTGCAACATTTTATTGCAGATCAATGTTAAATGCCACACAAATTGGCTGATTATGCTTCTTCTAGATTTGTTGTTTCAAGTAGGGCTTTCCAAGAATAATATTGTAGCTGTGTAAAATTGAGGACTTCATTTTTTTTAGGAAGGAAGTAGGATGCCATTTATTTTTTCTGAAGCTGCATTCAAATTGCTTATATAGCTCCAGATATGGTTTTTCAGTTTTGAATGTTCAGACTGAAGAGATTTGCAGGAGAGGAGGACACTAGTATAGTACTGCTTGTAGAGATATTGTTTAACAAAACGCTTCCAAAAAAAGGTGTGGTCTCATAAATTTAATTATTGTTTTAGTAAGTGCAGCTAATCAATGAGTTAAAGAAGCATTTCCACAACAAATCAAACGCCATCATGAAACTACTCTTAAAATATTGGAATTATTTCCTTATTCTAAAGGCTACAAGTTTATTAAGTCTTTTAAGAAAAATGTTGGCTGCAACTTTGTCACCAGATATATTTTAATGGCCATCCGTATTTTTATGAGAATTTAACTTTTTTCAAAACATTCTACCCCATGTATTTATTCTGTTGATTAGTTGAGCTAGGCATTATTTAAAACATTATTTCAAGTTCTATTTCACTACAGGTTTGGAAAATTAATTACTTGCATTTTTCTCTTTCCTAAGCTTTGATGCGAGTAACTCAAACTTGAAAGCTAGAGTCAATTTATTGAACCAATACAGCCTACGTTACTTATAATTATGCAACAATAAATATTAGACCTATGAAATAATTTTGTGAACCAAACAAATTTGTATCTTGTCTATGTCAAACATGCACTATGAACTGTGGAGGCTTTGGTGAAGCCAGAGACCTAGTGTTTGAGCCCATGGAGACACTGATATTTTCAAACACCACTATCTCCTAAGATGACCTTGAAGAACTCTCAGGCAAAGTTGCAGGTATATGCATAACTCTTGAGTTTACATGCATAAGATCCCTCAGATTACACAAAGAACCTAAGAAATAATAATATCCTATCTTTTGATAACACTTATTCTTGCCTGAATGCTTTGCTTCTCTATAGGGGTCATGAATCTCATTCGTGTCACCATTACATGTTAGAAACCTCTTGATTGAGGACTAAGAGGATACCTTGTGATCTGATGACCTCCTTTTTGTTAAGTTGTGGAGCTAAAAACTTCACTGTTATGCAAATGGTGGAGGTTGCTGAGTGTCATAGTAACCGACATCGATCAGATCAACCGACGTCGGCAATATCCAGTTACACAGCAACCGGCATTGGTTAGGCATCGTCCGGCATCAATCAGACAGGAACCGACGTCAGTCATCTCCAGACAGACAAAGACCGATGTCGGTCGTCTGTGCATTCCAGAACTATTCTAATTTTAGACGAACAATTAATTTGCATGTAAAGACTAATTTTAGTCTTGAGTCTGAGTTTCTAATTATTGTTTGTATTGAGGTCTATTTAAGAGACCCATGGGGCTGTATTGTAATCAAAGACAAGGACAAGGACGAGATCCTTCAAAGTGTAAGATCAGTTGATCTGCAGGTAGCAAGATCAGGTAGATCTACATGGTAAGCAAGACTAGTTAGATCTGCAAGTGTGCAATATCAAGAAGGTCTACTTGGTAAGCAAGGGAATAACAACTTAGTTATTGAGTTGATTGTAATTGATTGTGAGAGAGAGAGAGAACTCTTGAGGGAGAATTACTGGACACCCAAGAGGTGTGGGAAGAGTGAGATTTCTTCATTGTATTTCCTTCTGGAAGAGTGTTAATACAAGATTGTATTGTTTCTCGTATCACCTATTTTTTACTGTTTCTGATTTTTAGTTACTTATTACTTCTGGTTAATTTCGTGTTTAGTTGCTTATACAAAGGTAATCAAGTGTACTCTTAAGGAGTGGATCATAACAATTGGTATCAGAGCTTGGTTCACTAACAGGTGGTATCAGAAGCGTGTTAGTGTTTGTTGATTATATGTCACTCACAAGGGTTTCTGTTTGAGTAGGAGTAAAGTAATGGCAAAGAAAGTAAGCTAAGAATGGAGAAATTCAATGGCAAGAATTATCAACTATGGAAGATACAAATAGAGGATTATCTGTATCAAAAAGATTTGTACTTACCGTTGGGTGGAGTTTCAAGTAAGCCCACATATATGCAGGATGAAGAATGGAATGTTCTCGATAGAAAGGCTCTGGAAATTGTAAGGTTCAGCCTGGCATCGTTTGTGATTTCCAACTTATCACAGGCAAAGACAATGGTAGAGTTAATGAAATTTTTGGCAAATTTATATGAAAAACCCTCAGCTTTGAATAAGGTATTTCTTATGAAGCAATTATTTAATTTAAAAATGCAGGAAGGTGGATGGTATATAGTCATCTTAGTGATTTCCATGGTTTGGTAAACTAGTTAAATTCAATCAAAATAGTTTTTGATGATGAAATTAAGGCTCTCTTAATCTTATGCTTTTTACCTGAAAGTTGAGATAGCTTGGTAATGGCAGTAAGTAATACTGCGTCTACTTCAAATATCTTGAAAGTTGATGATGTTGTTAATGTAATTTTGAATGAAAAAATTTGTAGAAAAAGCACATGGGAGACATCAGGTAATGCTTTAAGTGTTGAAAGCAGGGGATGGCAAAGAGAAAAGAGCAAGCAAAGAAAATCAAGGTCAAAGATACGCAGTAGATCCAAATCCAGGTATGGCAGTATAATCTGCTGAAATTGTGGAAAGAAAGAACATGCAAAGAAAGATTGTTGGTTGAAAGAAGATCAGCATGAAGGTAATGAAGAAGCAAAAGATGCATGTATTGTTGCACAGAATGCTCTCATATTTTCTTTGGATAGTCAGGTAGAATCATGGGTTTTAGATTCTGGTGCTTCTTTTCATGCAACCCCAAATATAGAATTTTTTCATGATTATGTCCATGGAGACTTTGAAAAAGTTTATTTAGGGGATGGTGAGCCTTGTCAAATGGTTGGCAAAGGGAAAGTGCAGCTGAAGTTGCAAACTGGCAACACATGGGTGTTGAAGGATGTCATGCATGAACCCATCCTTAAGAAGAATTTAATTTCTGTAGGGAAGTTGGGTGATGAGGGTTGCACAATAACTCTCACAGCGGAATCTTGGAAAGTTTCCAAGGGTGCACTTGTATTAGTAAGAGGTAAGAAAGTAGGTACACTTTATCTATCTACTTGTATTACTGATTCTTCTTCTATTTTATCTACTTTAGATGTAAATGCAAAGATGTGGCTCTGTAGGCTTGGTCACATGAGTGAGAAGGAAATGGATGTTCTTAAGTCAAAAGGTATGCTTTCAGATTTGATAGACCGAGATTCCTGTGAGCACTGTATGTTTGGGAAACATGAGAAAGTGAGGTTTCTCAAGACTGGGTCAACAAAGAAGAAGCACAGGTTGGAGCTTGTTCACACAGGTGTGTGGAGACCAGCTCAGGGAGCTTCTATTGGAGGATCACAGTGTTATATTTCTTCTATGGATGATGCTACAAGAAAGGTATAGGTTTATTGCATAAAGAAGAAATCTAATGTTTTTGACATATTTAAGAACTGGAAAGCCTTGGTTTTCAAGGAGAAGATGATGGACAGAGATCAACTCAAGAGGCTGAATAATTTTGAGTAGGGCAAGGTTGATTTGGACAAGGTTATGATCCAAAATGAGCTCGCAGGTAAAAATCATCACTCACAGGAAAACACAGTTACCGACGTCGGTCAGGTGAGAATCGACGTCGAGTAGGCAGGAACCGATGTCGGTCCAGTGGAGACCAAGTTCGATGATGTCAGGCAGGTGGAAACTGATGTCAGTCAGGTAAGAACCGACGTCGATCAGGCGTACAAAAGGAAATCGATGTCGGTCAGGTAAGAACCGATGTCGGCCAGGTCGGTCAGACATAGACCAACATCGATCAGACAAAACCGACATCGGTCTAGTGCAAACTGAGAGATGATCGAGATCGGTCACTGTTAGAATAAAATTTGGGTGGACAACAAGCTGTCAATGAGTCTCAAACGCCCATGTGGAGGTCTGAAAGGGTAAGTAAGCCTCAAATTCATTATTCCCCTTCTTTATACTACTTGTTGCTTACTGATGGTGAAAAACTAGGAAGTTTTGAAAAGACAATGTAGGTAGAATCTAGGAAACAGTGGGAACATGGCATGAATGAGAAAATTGATTCCTTGAAAAAGAACCAAACGTGGGATTTGGTTGAGTTGCCAGTCGGAAGGAAAGCACTGAAAGACGAATAGATTCACAGGTTAAAGAAAAGAAAGAATGGACAGATGAGATAGAAGGCCAGGTTATATGGTCTTGAGCAAGCTCCAAGACAATGGTATTTCAGGTTTGACAGGTTTATGACAAAGCATGGCTTTAGTCAATGTCAATGTAACCATTGTGTTTATTTTACCAGGTTGGATAATGGTCGCTACATTATCTTGTTACTGTATGTAGTGTATATGCTTGTTGCAGGGTCACACATGCAAGAAATTGCTGAGCTAAAGGTAAAAGTAGCTCAGACATGTGCCAGAAAGGATTTAGGAGCAGCAATGAAAATCTTTGGCATGAGTATTAAGAGAGACAGAAAAAATCACAAGTTGATTTTGTCTCAAGAAGATTATGTGAATAAGGTGGAGAGGTTCAATTTGAAGGATGCAAAACCGGTTAACACACCTATGGTTGGACAGTTCAAGTTGAGTTATGAACAGTGTCTTAAATCACATGATGAGGTTGAGTACATGATCATAGTTCCATATGCTTCAGCAATTGGGAGTTTGATGTATGCAATGGTATGTACTAGACCTGATATTGCCCAAGTAGTGGGAGTTGTCAACAAGTTTATGGCTAATCCAGAAAAGGAACACTGGAAAACAGTTCAGTGGATTCTCAGGTATCTGAGAGGGACTAGCAGCAGGTATTTATGCTATGCAGGGTCAAGCACTTCTCTACATGGGTTTGTAGATTCAGATATGGCAGGTTACTTGGATGACAGGAGAAGCACCACAGTATATGTGTTCACTGTTGGTGGAACGGTGGTTAGCTGGATTTTAGAGTTGCAGAAGGTTGTTGCAGTCACAGTGGCTAGCAAGGAAATGATATGGATGACTCAGTTCATGGAAGAGTTGGAAAAGGAGCAAAAGAGTTGCAGATTGTATAGTGATAGTCAAAGAGCAATTCATTTGGCAAAGGATTCAGCCTTTCATTCAAGAACCAAACATTTACAGCTTAAGTACCACTTCATTAGACAGGTAATGGAGGATGGACAGTTGAAGCTGGAAAAGATCCATACGGATAAGAACCCTGCAGATATGTTAACAAAGCCGGGAACAAAGGAGAAGTTGAATCTTCATTCAACTTTTGTTGGTCTTCAAGATTGAACTTGAAGATGGGATACAAGCTAGAAACAAATTAGAGGATATTGCTATACAGGTACAGGTACAAGTGCAGCTGTTTATCTCCAAGTGGGAGATTGTTAAGTTGTGGAGCTAAAAGCTTCACTGTTATGCAAATGGTGGAGGTTGCTGAGTGTCACAGTAACCGACGTCGGTCAGATCAATCGACATCGGCAATATCCAGTTACACAACAACCGGCATCGGTTAGGCGTCGGCCGGCATCGGTCAGACAGGAACCGACGTTGATTATCTCTAGACAGACAAAGACCGATGTCGGTTGTCTGTGCATTCTAGAATTGTTCTAATTATAGACGAACAGTTAGTTTGCATGTAAAGACTAATTTTAATCTTGAGTCTGCATTTCTAATTATTGTTTGTATTGGGGTCTATTTAAGAGACCCATGTGACTGTATTGTAATCAAGGACAAGGACAAGGACGAGATCCTTCAAAGTGTAAAATCAGTTGATCTGCAGGTAGCAAGATCAGGGAGATCTACATGGTAAGCAAGACTAGTTAGATCTACAAGTGTGCAAGATCAAGAAGGTCTGCTTGGTAAGCAAGGGAATAACAACTCGGTTATTGAGTTGATTGTAATTGATTGTGAGAGAGAGAGAGAGAGAGAACTCTTGAGGGAGAATTACTGGACACCCAAGAGGTGTGGGAAGAGTGAGATTTCTTCATTGTATTTTCTTCTGGAAGAGTGTTAATACAGATTGTATTGTTTCTCGTATCATATTCTTTGTTATTTCTGAATTCTAGTTACTTATTACTTCTAATTTAATTCCGTGTTTAGTTGCTTATACAAAGGTAATCAAATGTACTCTTAAGGAGTGGATCCTAACACTTTTCTTGCTAAGAGGAAAGGCAGTTACAAACAAACAACCTAAAAGATGCAAGATAATGATTCCTAAGGCCAAGAAACCTCTAAAAAACAATTTTTTTTGTGCCATTAAAGTTAGCTTAGGTAATGCTAAATCAAATTATACCTCATGAATTATTGCTCCATTCCCTCAAAAACAATTTTTTATTAGTCCTTCAATGTCACTTGAAGATTGACATCTCCTCAAAAAAAAAAAAAAAAAGCCTAATACCACGAAACCCAATATTTACCACTCGTCCACAATCTTGTTCACCCAATCCAACAAAACATTAACACCCATAATTATACTCAATCACACCAACTTTTCAAAAACAATATTCGGTTAATATTTAACATTCAAAAACTCAAGAAACATAATTGAAATCCAATGAACCGTCTCTATGAAACTTGGTCTGTAACACATTTCTAGCATCTAACAAAACCCATTAAACTCAATCCCTGATACAGAGAAATCAAAAGCTAAGCTAAATCCATTGGTGCAGTCAGCAGTGTGAAGTTATAGGAAGAAAAGAAAAAGATTTCTTCTTATACGAGCCACGATGGATGAAATGGAAATACTATTACTAATATGAAGCAACCCATTACACCATACAATCTCTGACGGGTAAGCTACTCAACCACTGAGCTAATTCTCTCTTAAGGATGTATGTGGATAGCAGAAACCCATGCCAGATCCATCGAATAAATTCCAATATAGATTGATCCTGACTTTAAAGCTTCCACAAAAATAAAAAAGTAAAGCGAAAATGGGACAAGCTTATATCTATGTCCATCTAATACCCTTGTATTTCATCATCATCAGTCCTAAATATTTTTATTTCCCTCCCCACCCTAAACTTGGACATGCGAATTCCAATAGATTTCTTAACTACAGGGATCCCAAGGATAAGCCCTGAAATTGGAAGCCACCCAGTGGAAACATTTTCAATACCGTACGATATTTCTAATTTAAAAAAGTACCACCTCTACAAATATTTTAGATGATAATCCATTACTTGAAAAGCATGAAAGAGAAGTCAACGTTCTTGCCCAAAATACCCAAGCGGTAAAAAACATTTACAGCAAACCCAAACCAACATAGCTAAAATAAACATAGCCCAAAATAGAAAAAGTGCCAACTAAAATACATGAAATAACGAAAGGAGAGTCTTGTCAAATGTGGTGTGCAATGGATCATTTATGCTCGTTGTTTCCTAATGGAGGATGCTGAATCTTTAATGATTTATAATATCTGGGCAGAAAAGGAAAAAGTGTTTCATAAGAATCAATCATGGATGAAAAAGAGGTTTTGTTTCTAATGAGAGATAGACTATAAACCAATACACTTATGATTCTGATGAGATTGCGGTGCTGAATCCTCCGACCCAACACTTTGCATCCTATTTTAACGCTCTTATGGTCTTCTTCATTCATCAAGTTGAGAACCATGATGGCAACTACCCTACCATCCCTCGAAATTCCTTTGTATACTAATTTGAAGTTACCCACTCCAAGCAAGTTTGCCTCATCAAATCCATTTGTTGCATTGGCAAGATCCTGATATGAAAATTTTGGATAGCTTAGCCTTTCAAAAAGAAAGTTTGGGGGGACGGAATTCTTTTCTTAAAAACTCATGTCTCCAAGGCATTCCCAAGAATAAAGAGTATAGCATGAATGCAATGATTCCAATAGTTAATAAGACTATTTTTTTAAGTAGTGAATGCTTTCCCTGACTGTTCTGGACATGCAGGTAATGAGTAATTTTTTTGGACCACATAGACCATAGTTTCCCATAAATAATGTAATAACAGTGCTATTTGGAAACAACCCTTATTCTGGAATTTGACATGACAAACTGTTGAAAGAAACATTCATGTACAGAAGCACTTTTAGTTTTCTAAGGGACATTGGAATTGAACCTGATAAAAAGTTGGCAGAAAGATCCATTTCTTGGAGATTTTGTCTTCAAAACCATTGTGGGACAGATTTAGATGTTCTAATGTTGTGCAGTCTCCTTGAGCATTTGGAATCACTCCACTAAGTCGATTACCGGAAATGTCTATGGCTTGCACCATTATAATTACAACATTGACCCTTTGATCATCATGCATTGAATGGATTTTTTACCCTACCAATATGTCGTATTTTATTTTAATTTTCATTGTTTTTAAAAATTGTGTTCCAAAATACCTTAACGACAAAGCTGGTGGTCATGGTGAACAGTGCCAGCAAGATAAAATTCAAGGGTCCTTCCACTGCTACAATAATACATGACCAGACAAACACCTATTGTAATGTGTCTTTATCTAGAATAACATAATAAATAGAGTAGTAAAATTTGTGCTGTTAACAAATATTCGAGATACAATAATTTGTTTTCTAAAATGTGGAGACAATTTTAGTGGTAACACAAAATTCAGTTTTGATGAGTCTAGAGTTCTCTTTTCCTACGAGGAGCTTCAATTAAGTGCTCAGGAGGCATTTCTCGACATCTGTTCATTCTTCCATAATTGGAAGTGAGAGAAAGTTGCTTATGTTGTGGGAGAATACGAATTGAAATGTTTACAAGAGGGAACTCTCCTCAAATGAAAAGCTGAGAGGATAAGTATTCATGATCTTATTATAACAGCTGGAAGAAACAAATCAAAACACAACCGATTTACAACTTTAGATGATTTAACTATGGCCATTAAGAACGAGGAGTACGTATACATTAAATATTGTTAAACAACTTCAAAAATTACCATTTTATAATCATTTGGTTAAATTAGTTTGACCTGACCAACAACTTGTTTCTCAAATCAAAGGAATTTAGTTAGAAAGGCATAGGAGTCCCTTCCACAATATATCATCACTAGTGTTAGATGTGATGAGTCCATCTCTATGTGTATTTGCTATGGGAGACATGACAATTGTGCAAGGAGAATGAAACAAGCAATTTGAAGAGCTATTCTTTAGGTGGATAGAGTTCCCAATCTACCAATTGATATGGTAAATCTCAAGAATTTGACTTGCTTACATTATGGATTTGGGAAGGACATGAATCTGAGTTCGTCAAAGGCAAGTAGTATTCCCGGTCTGATTTCCCCAATCGGGTCTGATTTCCCAATTGTCTCATAAAGAAAATATGATCGAACCATCACTTGCACAGGTTTTCTAAAGATAAAACTCTTTAGATATTAATTGGAAACTCAAAATTCAAAGAATTATTATTATATAAAATTAATAAAAAACTAAAAAAAAAAAAAACAAAAAAAACAAAAACAAAAACAAAGAATCTGTAAGCTTAGGCACCCAGGCACAAAACATACAAAATGTACTTATTGTAGAATCTGCAGGACCCATCAAGGAAGGAGCTGTCAGGGATAATAATCAGCGCATGCAACCATTGGAGGATCCCTCCAGTGAGTGATGTCAAAACCAATGAGCGGAAGTTTTCCCTGCATTTAATTATGCCTCCAAAAACAAACCTTTAATTATCCCCTCTCAAAAATTTAACATTTTATTAAATTAAAAAAATAAGGGAAATTAGAGACAAAATTATAATTTAGAAACAAAATTATAATTTAGAAACAAAATTATAATTTAGAGATAAAATTATAATTTTGTCTCAAAACATCCCTCTTGTAATAGTGATAGAATAAACAATTAAGAGAGTGAGATGGTGATATGAAACTTTTAGCAACTTGAAGGTCTAGAATTAAAGGTTGAACCATAAATGATATTTTCCAAGTGTAAAAGACTATTTTATCATATAAATTAATATTTTAGTATTTACATCTCCCCCTTTAATATACTAATGCATAAGGATGAACTTACTAGATTTAAAATAAATAAATGTGTATTGTGATGTGTACAACACACCTTGATAATTCAGGGTTGTCTGAATTTGATATTTGTGTATTACCTATAACTAAGAGTATGTTATATTATAATTAGTGCATATAATCTAAAAATCGAATAATTGAATTGAAAGAAAATAGATAAAGGAAAAAGTACACGTGTGCCGATGCAACCATGTTTTCCCTTGGTAGTTTGATTTTGTAATGATTCTTCCTTATTGAAAAAATGGAGAGAGGTTCACAAATGAACCTTGGAGATGTGAAGAGGGGAATCATAGGATGAACATGACCCCAATCCAGTGCAAGGGTTAGTTATGCCAAGGCCATTGAGATCATTGAATCTCAATCGCACAACTCAAGTGTATACATAATCTAGCCAATATAACCCATGTCAAATGGTGTAACCATCTCAACATGTAGAAGGGAAGTAATCCCAAGCTCGTTGAGTGTGTTGAGTCTCAACCACACTACTCAAGGGAGCCAACTAATAAAAGCAAATAAATCTCAATCAGTGCATCTTGGTAAGATATGTTCATAAATGTGTATATAATCTAGATATGTATATGTGATTTGGTGAATTTTCATGACATATGCACATTTAATGTGTCTCAAGATAAAGTATATATCAAAATATAATCTTTGCTCTATAAACTGTGTATAATATCTATAATTTTTTTAAAGAAATCTATCTTAAATCTATAAAATCAGTGCCAAACGTAAAATATTTTGACTCGAGTGTATATCTGAATCATATAAATTGTATCAAATTATGTCAATTCTGTCAACTCTCTGTGTGTGGATTCATGTCTCTATGACATGCCCCTGTTGACATGCCCCCATTTTTGAGGTAAGGTAAATGAAAAATGATAGTCACCTTATCTCAAAAGGATAAGATAACCATGCTATATATGTATCAATTGTGTAGTAAAGAAGTATACAATGTTATCATGTCTAAGTAGACGTATTAATGAAACTCACATTATCCAATCACAACAAGCCTTAAGATGTATGATATGGATCATGGAAATGTTTAGGAGTAAAATTCACAAGCTCAACACATAATCAAATACACACACAAAAGCACTCAATGTCATGCAAGAAGGGTATAAAGAGAATGCAATCAAGGAGCATGTTCAAATGTCACACACTTAAAGGAGAGTACATGTTCAAATGTTTACATATCGAAGAAAAAATATCTGGTAATGTGGCCAATAAATAAGGAACATGTTTTTTTTTGTTCCACAGTTGAGACAAGGTATCAAATAAGAATTAAAATCATTTAAGCCATGTGATAAGATGAGTAAGTAAAATATAAGCAAGTAACATAAGCATATCATATTATTCGAACATGTTTTTTTTTGTTCCATAGTCGAGACAAGGTATCAAATAAGAATTAAAATCATTTAAGCCATGTGATAAGATGAATAAGTAAAATATAAGCAAGTAGCATAAGCATATCATACTATTCTCTGCATACATGTGTTAACAAAATGTCTTGTAAGACAACATATTTAGCACACTATGTAAGATATAAGCATAAATATAAACATGTACAAGAGTTATTTTATAAGCTCAACATGATAATGTAAAGTGATCATAAAATAATAACACCTATATCAATAGTGATCAATAGAAGTAGATGCCCTCAATGTAGTGTTTCATGCGGGTAGAGGAAATGTCCAACATTTGTATTCTCATGTATCATGTATCTAGTTTATGTCTATATCACACTCAAGTACCAATGAAGCATATGTGTGTATAGAAAGGAAAATATATGTTACCTAATAGCATAAATTAAAAAACACATGAAAAAGTTGGTAAACATGTAAATGTTAAGTATTTTTGTATTTTTGTTTTATTTGAATTTATTTATATTTTCTTTCTTTCTTTGAATTTTTGAATATTGGAATGTAAATAACTACTCCCATAAGTTATCGTATTCAAGAGGTAAAGGATTACCTGATGGCCTTACCAAAATTGTTTATGTTGAATCATTGCCACTTATTTGATCTATCTTCTGATAATTAAATGCCATAATTTGTTGCTATTGGTATATCACCATATCCATCATGTGGAATACATATCTCTTTATCTTTAAATTGAAAAATTAGGCACATATCAGTAGTGTCCATTGTTGCTTTCATATCGTTCAACCACTACTACTTAAAATGAAAGGTTAAATGTGATGTTTGATTCATTACCCATATGGGGGTATCAACTACTATTGGTCCACATGTGATGAGTAATATAATGTACCTAAGAGATTTAGGAAAGAGCAGAAAATGTTGTAGCTCATGTCCCATATGTCATAGATTTTTAATGCTACAAATTGTGTCCCAATTATTTACATAAATCTTGAGATGCTCATGATAATTCCTATCAATAGTTACAATAATAGTTATATCTTCTTGTCGTGGGTTTTTTTGAGTATCTCCCATTGTAATTTTGACTTTGGAGTTTTGGGAGATTGAAGGTCTTTGTTTTTGTTCTTGCATAATCTATATACATACTTCATTTTTGTACTTATGTAATTTTTTCTATAGTGCCTAATAATGATCTGTATTATGGCCTATGATTTGATGATAACTACAATGTGGTGATCCTTTTTTACATGCTAGTCTACCTCTTGACCTATGTTTGGCAGTTGGTAGAGATATCATCGTGCACTTGAGTAACATAGAAATTATTATGTGTATAGCATCTTAATCCACCACAATATTTAAAATCTATTATGGTGGCCTATGTGAGGATTCCACATTATTAACATGATGTATTTGCATTTTTCCCTTGAAAGGTTTACTTAAAGCTTTTAACCAAGAGGGATAGATTGTATAGCATAAAGTCACATGATCATATGTTATCTTTACCTTGCCTTTTTTTATATTTGATTTTCTATCCTCTTGTGATGAATTTATCTTATATGTACAAGGCCTATAAGTGTGAATAAATTATGTGAAAGATGCTCAAGCAAATCCAAATTGAGTTTGCATAATTATTCATATGTTATATCTAAAATAATATTATCACCACTATCATAATAAACTAAAACTCTACCATCTTGTTGTTTGGAATTTACTAATAAAAGAAACTTAAATGTTTGATTTTATTGTTGTGTACTTATCATTGGTCCCTATTACTATGGATTTTGATCTATTAATTTGTCTTTTTTTTTTTTTTTCATTTTTATGTTCCTTGTGTGCATATCAGATGTTAGTGTATTATGAACATCTTGAGATAAATGATTAATATTGCTTGATTCACCTGTATCAAAAATTGATAAATTCTTGAGTGGAATGATTTGTGTGGGTGGTATCATTTGAACAACCCCTTCTACATTGGAGTGTAACCTTTTATATAATTTGAAGGGCCCATCATCTGTAGGCATGGTCCATAATGTCCCATTATGTATGAATTTAATAGATCTATGTAATGTAGATGACACAACTTCCATAACATGTATTGAAGGTCTACCCAAGAGTACATTATAATGCAATGATTGAGACATTACTTGGAATGTAGCTTATAAATTTATGGTCCCAATGTCACAACTAATGTGCTTTGGCCAATTGGTGGGTTGTATGAGGTTATCAACTCCTTTGATATGGATTTCTGGTTTTTGAAGAAGATCATTGTTGATGCCCATTATTTTTAAGAATTTTGTGCTACTAATTTGTATACTCGATCCATTTTATATTAGAACTCTTTTGATTCCCTTATTTTGAATACTAAAAAGTGTATAAATATATTCAGATCTTGATTAATGATATACTTTGAGGGTAACTATTTATGGTTGAAAGTGATGAGATTTACATTATTTTTAGATCTTGCATAATATTTTCAAAATAGGTTGTCTCTATATCACTTGGTACTTGGATTTTGTGTAAGGCCTCATATAGGATATATTTATAGATAGTTGACTATTTCAAAAACTCAAAGATTGAGATCTTAACATGTGTATTGATTAATTATTTGATAATATCATATCCCTTACATTTAATTACTAGATTAGGCTTAGGAGGAACCTGTTGTATATTAACATGTGGATGAATAGGTTGGGTACCCTTTTCTGTTCATGTAATAACATGGATGACAGAATCCAAGATAAGCCATGGGTAACTAATGGGAGGGGGATGATAGTTGTCACATGAATAAGATATAGGCGGGACAAAAGGTTAGAAGCATGCATGTTGGCACTTATTAAATTTAGATAAGGGTTCGATATTATTGTTATAATAATTTTATAGAAAGATCAGATTCTTATCTTATGTTAAATCATTATCTTTGTTTGTACCAATTTATTGACTCCATTTGATTATATCATTGATTGATTTAACAACGTATGGAAGATATCAAGAAATTACTATCATCATTTATTGTACAATAAAATAAGTACTAGATGTATCCATATTAAATATGATGAATTTATTTATAATTAAAGTAAATATGATTTTAAGATTTTTAACAATTTAGCTATTAAAAATAAGAAAGCCCTAGGACAAGCTAAGATTTGGTGCAAGAAGACTCAAAGGTTGGGTTCACCAAAATTTTACCATTTTTGGAAAATGTTAGGAGAAGAATAACCCAATAAAATAAATGGATAAGCTATTCTAAAAACATGGCAATTAAACAATTTAAATTCATAATATTTTGATACAATGTTGAATTATGAAAGTATGTTGAATATCGATAAGTACAATGCTAAAAAATATTCTAAAAGTTACAATATGAAGGATAAAATAATACTTATCTTATTCAATTTTGAGAAAGAAAATTTTGAAAATGTAGGTGTAGAAGGAGACAGTTTGATTCTTTGCTATGAATCATCAGATTTTGGGATTTAGCTTTTTGTCACCTTGGACACTACCATCAAGATTTGGACAATATCTTTGATGTTTATGTCATAGTTTAGACACTTTTATACAATATAGAATATAGTTCCTTTTCTAGAATGACCAACTATGCATCGTAGGGTTTACTATCTCCTTGTAGATTGTCAAGTTAGATCACATGCACATGTTCTAGATATCAATATGTAGCTTAAAACCCCAATTATCTAATTTAGGACATGTCACCTTGTAAAATAGGGGTTAGTGGGCTCAAGGGAGTTTGAGCTAACATCAAATACTCATATGTTAATGAGCACCACTTACATAGCCATATACTTTGAAGTGGGCCTTAGATCGATGCAGTTCTCCCTTTTACATGGAATTGTGTGTGAACACTTGTGAAATATGATATATGTGAGTACATGTAGTGATCTAGATTGTAACTTAAAAAATAATACTCATGGATTGCACTTTAAATGATTCAAACTATTAAGAAGAATGCTCCTATGGCTGGTTTGGAAATAGGAAAAAATAGGGTCATTTTTTAAGCTTGAGATGTGATTTTTTTTGGTATAAGATATATGTGTGCTTGATTTTTAATTGATCATAATGAATGGTATTTCATTTTTATTCATACAACACCTTTTTAAAATATCTCACGACAAGGTTATTTAAGATAAATAGTGTCACCCATAAATGTAAAAATATTTACAAATTTGATTGTTTGTAAGCTTCAAACACTTATGTTAGACCTAGGACATTAGTGTTGACACTAGTGTCCTATTTTGAATGGTAGTGTCCGGGAGGATAAAAAATTGTTAATGATCTATAAGTGTCATATTAAGATATTAATCAGGGTTTATGTAGACTATGGGCTAAAAGTGATATGGGTAATTAGAATATAAGGGTTAGACTATAGGATAAACAATTAAGCATAGTGAGATGGTGAATGCAATCCTTTTGGTAGTGTGAATGTCTTAAATTGAAGGGTTGATCCATGAGTGATATTTTCAAGTGTATAAGACTAATTTATCATATAAAATTATATTATAGTATGTACATGATGATATCCTATTACAAATTCAGATGTATGGTTATTTGAAGACTATGAAATACATAGGAAAATACTTCATTATTCAAATTTGGTTCTTGAAACAAATGTTCAATTGGTTAAATATCAAGGGAGGGCATTAAACAATAATATATGGGAGGTTCATGAGTTTGACCATGAAGAAATTATTTATACTATCAAGAGTAGAGCAAATCTTGGTGATTTGTTGGATTGAAATTCCAAAGTATGTTGAGTTATTGAATGTAAATGTATTTAAATTTATCAAATTTTATTGATTTTGTATATAATAAATATAAATATAAATTTAATTACTTACTAATATATTTTTTGTAGTTTAGTGAAGCCAAATAAGTTTCAAATTTCACATGGTTGGCACCATTAGTATAGAATTTCATATTCTTGAAGCTAAGGGAATCTTAATAAAAGCTAAATAAAAGGTTGGTACTCTTATAACAAAATTCCATATCCTCTTGAGGCCAAAACGAGTGCTCCATTTTCTAGCTGAGCAATTTCAGAGGTCAAGGTCATGGGAGGTCTCAGAAGCGGAAATGTTAGTTGGAGGAAAATAACTTATCTCTTGAGTGCATAAAAATAAAATTTCAACACCAATCAGTATTTTGTTTGCCACATATTTGTCTCTAGTTTTTGAGTGTTTTACTTTGGAGTGAAAGTAGAAGGCTTGACATGCAAATGATGGTTATTTTAATTTGTGTAAACTAATTATTATCTTAATTTTACACACATTTGAAGTTCACCTATTTTTTTGTAAATTTCATATTAGGAAGGATATTCTTGAAGGTGGAACTGGGACTCTATCTCCTGATCGAGCATGATTAGAGGCCAAAAACATGGTCCTAGACATTATTTTCCATCCCTGATGTGGTGGCAATGTTATTTTTCAGTTCCAAAGCAATAGAGATGTATATATCCAACTTTAACTTGAACATTGAAAACATTTGTTGTCAGTGTTTTTGTGTGTCGCAACAACTACAAAAGTATGTATTTAAGTGGATTTAGAGGTTGTGGTCCTATAAACACATGTGGAATGCCTATCTTAACATTTTGGAAGTGATATATTTTAAAGGGGAGGTACCAGAAGTGGAAATCACAGTTGGAGAACAAGAACTTATCTCTTGACTACATATAAATAATATTTTAGCACTAATTAGTATAATGTCTGCCACAATTTTTTCTCTTAAGTTTGATCATCACGATCTAGGGTGGAATCAGAGGGATTTTATATGCATATGAAGGTTCTTTAAATTCATGTAAATAACTTATTATTCTATTTTTAAGTGTGTCTAAAGTATGCCTTTAAAACTTTATTTTTCTTATACTGGGAAGGACATTCTTGAGGCTATTACGAGTAATATATCTCCTGATCAGGAATGATCATAGGCCAAAAACATGGTCATATATGTTATTAGACACCCCAAAAATGGTGGGGATTCCATTTTAAACCATGAAAAACTAGAAGTGGAGATATCCAACTAAGGTTTAAACATTAACAATATTTATTGTCAGTGTTTTTATGTGCTAGAGTATCTGTCAAAATGCATATTAAGGTGGCTTATAAGGTCATGATCTTAGGAGAACATGTTATTTTTCTATCCCAATGTTTTTTAAGTAATGTATTTTTAAAGGGAGATAAAATAAGTGGAAAAATCAATTGGAGGATAAAAACTTATCTCTTAACTGAAAAAAATAACATTTTAGTAGTGATCAATATACCATCTACCATATATTTGTCTCTTACATTTAATCATCATGCTTTGGGTTATATGTATAGGTATTCGACATATATTTTAATGTTATTTTGATTTTTTTATATGAATTATAGCTTTTATTTTATGCACATATGAAGTTAGCTTAAAAGATCACAATTTTCTTATATTGGGAAAGATGTTCTTAAGGTTAAAATAGGCACTTGGTCTCTTGATCAGGAATGATCGAAGGCCAATAATATGGTCCTAGATGTTATTCATCACCATTGAATTGATGGTGATTTCAATTTTTATCCACAAAGCACCAAAGGTGGATATCTCCAACTACGGCTTGAATATTGATAATATTTATTGTCAATGTTTCTACATGTCAAAGCAGCATCAAAAATGTGTATCTGAGTGGATTCAGAGGTCATGGATGTATTTATAAGGGAATGTCCTATAAATGAAAATTTTAGTTGGAGGACAAGAACTTGTCTCTTGACTGCATAAATATAGTATTTCAACACTAATCAGTATAATGTTTCCCATTGATTGTCTCTTATGTTCAATCATTGTGCTTTGGGGTAAAATTATAGGAATTAGACATACATGTAAAGGTTATTTTGGTTCATGTAAATGACTTATATTTTTTATTTTATTCTTATATGAAGGTTACCTAAAAATAATAATATTCACCTATTGGGAAGGATGTTCTTGGAGCTAAAACAAGTACTCCATCTCTTGACCAGACATGATCGATATTATTCACCACTAATAATATGGTGGTGATGCTAGTTTTTAGCCATAAAGCACTGAAATTAGAGATCTCCAACTATGGCTTGAATGTTGGAAACATTTGTTGTCAATGTTTGTGTGTACTTGAGTAGTTGTAAAAATGTGTATTTGGGTGGCTTCAGAGGTCATGGTCCTAGGAACACGTGATTTTCCTGTCCTAATGTTTTTGAAGTGATGGATTTACAAGGGGAGGTCATGAAAGAAAAAATGTTAGTTGGAGGACAATAACTTATCTTTTGACTGAATAAAAATAACATTTTAGCATTGATCAATATATTGTTTGCCATAGATTCATCTCTTATTTCAATTATCATGCTCTAGGGAGAAAGTAGATAGCTTTGACATACATGTTAAGGCTATTTTGATTCATGTAAATGACTTAATATTTTTAATTTTATGCACATCTAAAGTTCACCTATAAATTATAATTTTCTCATATTGGGACGGACATTCTTAAGGCTATAATGGGTACTCAGTCTTCTAATCAAGTGTGATCAAAGGCCAATAACATGGTCATGGACATTATTTTCCACCCCATTGTGGTGGAAATTCCATTTTTCATCCATGAAGCATCATAGGTGGATATCCTCAACTTCAACTTGAACATTGATAACATTTTTTTTTAGAGTTTGTGCATGTTAGAGCAACTACAAAAACATGTATTTGAGTGGCTTTGGAGGTTATGATCTTGGAAACACATGTGATATCCCTATATTGGCATTTTATAAGTGATGGATTTGATAGGGGATGTCTTAAAAGTGGAAATGTTTGTTGGAGGACAATAAGTTATCCCTTGAATGTGTAAAAATAACATTTTAGCACTCATTAGTATATTATCTACCATGGATTCATCTCTTAGGTTTGACTATCATGCTCCATGATACAAGTAAAGGGATTTGACTCACATCTAAAGGTTCTTTTGGTTTGTGTAAATGGCTTATAGTTTTTGTTTCACACTTTTTTGAAGTTTTCCTAAAAAATATAATTTTATTGTATTGGGAAGGATGTTTTTTGAGGTCAAAATAGGTACTCTGTTTCCTGACTGGGCATGGCTGAAGGATAAAAACATGGCCCTAGATCTTATTCTCCACCTTGACATGGTAGAAATTTTAGTTTTCAGTCACAAAGCACTGGATTCAAAGATCTCCAACTATGGATTAAACACAGAGATGAGAATTTTTCCATTTCTATAGATGTATATCTTAAGTCTCTTATTCTTGAAAATAAAAATAAAACTATGTAATTGATAGGTCATGCTAACAATGCTAAGGGAATTTTCATTATGCCACATAAATATGATGAATTGAAGTTATGAATCTTTGTCATATTTAAGGAAAGGAAACTTAGAAATTATTCATCTCCAATAAATATTTATAGGGTTATAAATCATTTAAATGTTGACAATGATCAATTTAGACACAAGCCTTTAATAAAGTTAAAAGATATAATATGACCCAAATAATAAAGCTCCTTATATTAAGTCAAATAAGGATGATGATAAGTTTAATGTAGAAAATGAAATAAAATTTTAATGTATAGCTATAAACAAAGTTTTAATAAATTATTGAAAGTACAATAATGATAATATGTACCAAATAATTACAAAAAGGTAAAATGTTTCAATACATGTGTATGTGTATATGTATATGTATATGTATGTATGTATGTATATATATGTAAAAGCATACAAAATATGAACATAATAGAATAACATGCCAATGCCATATATGTATACAATGCCAAAAAGGCATACATTGCTATATAAGCATACAACAAAGTATCATGTATGACATATCCTAATCATAAAAAAGCTTTCCTCTCTTTGCCTTGATCATATAAGTCTCTCCCTTGTATGCCTTGCTCATATATGGAGATCATTCAAACAACTTAGATTCTTCCAAGATCCAACTACAAGTCCTTTTATGTTCATAGCTTGTCTATAGTTGAACCTGTTCATATTCAAATATTATTAAAGAAATTACACATTAGACATTCAACCAAGTTTAAAATTTGATTTTAAAATTATGTAAAAACTATTTTAAAATGCACTTATCAAAATATTGTGGCCATGCTCAATTTGCTTCTGATGTTCAACAAGGTCAATGACATGTTGAGTCCAACAAATAGGAGTGTAAAAGGGAGAAACACAAAGAGTCGGTGCCCTACTAATGATAATGGAAGGGGTTGAACCATGCAAAATTATATATAAACCTTTAAAATACTAATTAAATAGTTTAAATATCATATTTAAATTAAAAATGAAATTGTTTTATACCATCTCACCCCTGGTAATCATTTCAATAAGACTATTAGATGTCATTAGATACCCTTGCTTAGATAATATATTCACATCAGTTTTATTTGAAAAAGTACATAGGAACACACACACACACACACACACACACACACACACACACACACACACACACACACACACACACATTCATAATTCAATATTAAAAGTTATCATGTCTTAGTGAGTTGCTACATAAATGAAATTACAACAACAATGCCTATGTTTGCTCCCACTTGTATAGATTGAGGAGTATGCACTATGGTCATCAAAAAAAATATAAAATATATGATTTTTAGTTGAGCATATATATATATATATATATATATATATATAAATGCATGTAAATTAACCTTAATATTAATGAAAATTAAATTTGTATATGTATATGTTGGTTGGGTATGTTCAATAGTGTATGCACTACTGGATGGTCCACAATCTGGATGTGAAAAGGATGGGACTGTCTCCTCCTGCAACAAAAGAAACATATATATTATTGAATTTCATATGTAAATTATTTATTACCTTTTAAATATAGATATATCTAAAATTTAGTATGTCAAATATTATTATTTATACTTTCATAGGGGAAGTCGAGGTGTCCAAATCAATGTATGTATCAAAAACTCATTAGTCAAAACCATAACATCTATCCCACTAAAAAAACCACTGTTGGTGCATTTATTTGTTTTATTGAATTTAATTGTATTTATTATTTTGGTGCACTAATTACTTATTGCAATTATTTACTATGTTTATTAATAATTTACACCAAATAGGATAAGTTTGCTTAGCTAGTAGTTAACTTAGACACTTATCTTGTTACAATGGAGTTCCACTCCACTATTCAGAGTAAGATAGGATAAGATTGCTTAACTAGTAGTCAAATTATGTTGATCATTTACACAAGTTGGACACCTATCTTGTTAGTGTGGAGTTGCACTTCACTATTTATGTAGTCATATACCAATTAAACTACATGTGTTGTGTGAGTTCCGTGATCTTTAACATGCATGCCTTGATCTATATAAGCAATAGCTATTAATGTATTCTATATCATATTAATATTGAATTATCAGAGTAATTAATCATATTTGAGTTATTTATTCATTTATGTTATTATCTCAGATATATAATTATTGTTTATTACTATTACTATTTTATCTCTTATTTATGATTTCTATTAGATTCATTAGATCTTGTAGCTAATTCTAACATGGTACTAGAGCTATCTTGAATCTATAAATTACTAAATATTCAAGAGAAAAATATCTAGATATAGGATCATTTTTTTTATTTTACATACAGGCACAAATTGGAGCTTTGTGAAGAATTTATGAGTTCACCATTAAGTTTAGAGTACCTGAGATAGTCAAAATCATATACAATTTTGTCCAAATTGGGCACAAGAGGCAAAATTGGTAAGGGCTTGATCCAGAAGGACCACACCCAAATCTGGTGGGTACCTAAAAATTGAAGCGTTTCTAAGCAAAACGTACCTCATGATTATGTTTAGATGTTAAAACCTACAAATCCATATAAAATTTATCTAATTTGGACACAGTTACCTCGGAAGACAAATTGTTTTTACTCTCAGTTACGGTCGTATAGATTGTGCAGACCATTTTTTTTTGGTAGGCCTCACGGATCAGCAGACAGATTTGAAAGGGCAACTTCTAGAGACTACCATTTAAACACTGAGAGGTATTTTTGAGTGAATTTTTTTTGAAATAGCTTACAATTTCATGCTCTTCACTGTTGTACTTTCAATTTTTTCTAGAATTTAGATTTTTATAGAGCAGCTCTTTGCTATCCTCATTTTTTCAACTTCAGAGGCTCATAACTTTCACATACAACCTCAAATTCAAGTTCTATTTTTTTAAAAGTTAGTATTTTTTCGAGCACAACACATTGGTGTAGAAATTTTTGTAATAGAGTGCATATTTTTTATACTTTTAGACTAGAGGGCCTAAATGATTTTATAAACTAAAAAAATTATAATTCAGCCTTGTAATTGCACTCAATTATAAAGTGCCAAAAATAATTGCTGGGTGGGATAAAACTAGGTAATTCATGGGAGTTTTATGGTGTGTTTTATACTTGATTTCTGCTTTGTGATAGTTTATTTTTTATTGTATCATGAGGAATCCTAAGTTCCCACTATTAACATTATACAACTATAATACATGGAAACATAATGCTTGGAATGCATTAATGATGCTAGGATATATGCCTTACATAACAACTCTTCTTACTCCACCTATTGATGTAAAAGAGTTACAACACTTTTTCTTTGAAACTACTAAAGTAATTGGATGCATTCGATCTTACATGTCTTTAGATTTGAATTTCCATCTTGACAAATGTACAACTCCAAAAGAGGCTTGGGATAAATTAGCATCATTGTTTGGCAAAATAGATGAGGTTCATGGTTACCAAATTGACAACAAACTCATTAGTTTGTATCCTAAAAATTATGCTACAATACAAGACTACATAACTAAAGTCATATATCTTAGAGCACAAATTTTTGAATGTAAAATTGATAAAAAGAATATTCAATTGATTTTTAGTGCCTTACACAAATTAGGTCTTAAATATTCATGCTTTGTCTCTAGCTTTCAGACTCATTGACACACTTTGGGAACATCTTATCAAATGCCCACCTTTAAGGTATTCTCTAAGATTATAATGGTTGAATAAGAAAAGTTAATAGCTATGGATCTAATCAAGTCATCCAAATCTCAATCTCTAGTTGTAAGTCAACCTTAGCATAAGCAAGTTTCAACATCAACATCAAACATAGGTTCAAGTAAAAAGAAGCAGAATAATCAGAATAAGTCACAGAAGGATAAGAATAAAGGGAAACAATCTTCCTCACAAGGAGATTATAAATCCACTAATAAGAAAGAGGCTTCACCAAAAAAGCCTGGCACTCCTTACCCTTATTGCAAAAAGGGGTTTCATAGTGAACAAGATTATTGGAAGATAGAGATTGATGAACTTAAAGGTCTTCTAAAAAATAATAACATCAATCAATCCTCTTCAAAAGATTCTTCCACTCCTTAAAATTCAAGGAAAGAAAAATCTACGACACTAGTTGCACTAACAAATTCTCCCAAGTCATGGGTCATTGACTCAGGTGATTCACACTATATGGGTTCATATCAAGAACAATTTTTTAGATTAGAACCAAGTTCCTTGCCTCATATTCTCATAAGTGATGATTATAAGGTAGATGTTATAGGAAAAGGTATAGTTGATGTTGATAGTGGTGTATTTGAGGATGTCCTCTATGTCCTAGAGTTATTAACTAATGCTCTTTCTATCTACCAAATCACTCACTTTGATACTGGTAAGAAAGTTGAGTTCACACTTGATTTTGTATCTATTAAAAAATTGGAGGATAATGCCTTAGTTGCAGTGGAAAAAGTCAATAATAATAGTAAGCTTTATTCATTCTCTCACTTTGTGCCTCAATATTCCTCTACAGATTTGCCCTCACACACTGATTTAGTGAGCAAGTTATGACATGAGCAGTTTGGTCATCTAAACTACTGCTATTTACAACAACTTAGTCAGCAGGAGATGGTTACAGGACTTCTATAGATTCAATTTTTAGGGGTTATATGTCATAATTGTGCCTTAGGCAAACATCCAGAGGATAAGTATGATAAAGGGAAGTCTTGGAGGGCTACACAAGTCCTTGAACTTGTTCATAGTGATTTCCCAGGTCCATTACCTAGTTTGTCTTTTAGTAAAACCTGCTATATTCTCACATTTATTAATGACTATTCCAGATATACTTGGGTTTATTTTCTAAAACTCAAGAGTGAAGTATTTGATATATTTCTAGAGTTCAAAGCTCTAGCAGAGAAATAATTTGGGAAGTATGTCATGATTCTCTGCACAGATAATGGGATGGAATATGTAAACAAAATAAGTTTAAACAATTATGTGCTCTTGAAGGAATTGATCTTCAACATTCAATTACATGCACACTTGAGAAAAATGGTGTACTAGAGAAGCAAAATATATTATTAAAAGAGATGGCAAGTTGTATGATTCATGCAAAATCATTAGTACTTGAATACTGAGCAAAAGCGATTAATTGTGTTGCATATATATAGAATAGAGTTCCTCACAAAGCTTTAAAGGGGATAACACCTCTTGAAGCTTGGTGTAATAAGAACCCAGATGCACATCATTTCATAGTCTTTGACAGTTTAGCATGGGCTCACATACCTTTAGACAAGTGTCATGCTTTAAAACAACAAAGATAAAATTTCATATTTGTGGGATATCCTAATGATGTTAAGGGATATCGGCTCATTGATCTAGATTCACATGAACTCATTATAGCAAGAAGTGTTTAATTTAAAGAAAGTCCTTTAGACTTATCTTCTAACATTTCTCATTCTTCTTCCTTAGAAGAATTAGATAACAGTGACGATGATACTCCTACTTCATCTACTCATAGAGATGATGAGGTAATACCTCCCCAATAGGGTTTAGTAGGTTATGTTCCTCCTCCTCCTCTAGATCCTCATCCATTGATGCCTTTGTGGCCTAGATAAACTTTGGCAGATGTAGACCCTCTTGTTAGAGATCTATTAGATAGAAGGAGAACACAGTCACAACATGATCTTCCACATTCCTACATTGCCACAACTTTTGATCCACAGTCTTTTCAAGAAGCCACAGGGATAGTTGAGTGGGATTCAACGATGGAAGAAGAGTATGACCCATTGATTAAGAACAAAACTTTTGATATTGTTCCTCTTTTCAAGGGAATAATTTAGTACGATGTAGGTGGATATATTGAACTAAGTTTGCAGTGGATAGAAATATTGATAAGTATAAAGCACACTTAGTGGCTGAAGGTTTTTCCTAAGTAGAAGGCATTGATTATGCAAAAACCTTTGCACTTGTTGCTAAGATGAATTCTATTTGCTTGATAATATTTATTGGTACAACTCATGGTTGGGTTGTACATCAGATGGATGTGAAGAGCAAATTTATTCATGGGGATCTTCATGAGGAGATTTATATGGAGAAACTACAAAGGTTCATTTAGGATTCTTCACTAGTATGCTGCTTGAAGAAGTCTCTCTATGGTTTAAAATAAGCCCCTAGGGCTTGGTATTATAAGATGGACACATTTCTTCTCTCTATTGGGTTCTCAAGATGTCACTTGGATCTGAATGTCTACATTCTATGATAGGAAGATTCACTATTGTACTTGGTGATCTATGTTGATGATCTCATTATTATAGGGAGCACAATATCCATCATCAATAGTGTTAAGACTTCACTTCATGACAAGTTTTCTATGATAGACATGGGATTATTGCATTATTTTCTTGGGATTCAGATAGCATAGTCTTCTTCTAGGATTCAGATTGCATGACAGTTTGTCTCATGCTAATGTGCAATTTCGATATGGACTCTCATAAATTGAATAGACACATGATGTGCACCTAATTTATCCTATGCAGCTCCTTTTCCTCAGCCCTAGAACTCTAGATAATCAAATTAATTAGTAATTTCATTGATGATAAACTCACAATAGAGATTCCTGAAAAAATACAAAAGAACCTCATGGTTTTTACAAGATAGGTAATTAAATATCATCCACCCTCGGTCCCAAAAGTTATCTCTTATCAAATTATGTTGGCACTAGTGGATTTGGAATCATTTATGATAATAGAGGCGGTGCACTAGTTTTTGGATTGATGAATATTGTGTAAATTTGGTCTTTTGTTATTTTTTTAATCTCACACTAATAAAATTGTAGAATATAAGAACCTACATCTCTCTATAAGATACCCATCTATCAATGTGACTTGTTATCAAGTCAACTTTGCCTATTAATGACTCTAATGTTGTTAGGTTGTGGAGCTAAAAGCTTCACTGATACAAACAGGAGAGGAGGTTGCTGAAGGTTGCTGAGTTGCAGAGAAGCTGGAGTCAGTCTGATCAGCCGACGTCGGTAGGATAGCAGAGAGAAGCAACCGACGTCGGTCACCTCCAGGCAGACAGGGACCGACGTCAGTCCCCTGTGTGGTTCGACTGCGAGCTAATTACGGGCAGTTAGCTAACGAACCAAGTGTTTGCATGATGAGTGCTAATTTTAGACTCATAGCTGCGGATCTAATTATTGTAATTAGATGTCTAAATATTGTTTGAATGAGATCTATATAATAGACTCATGGTTGTATTGGAAAAGTGTTCTAGTTTGAGTTGAGCAAAGTTTGCTCCTTCTGTGTGTGAAGTGAGTAAGGGTGTTCCTCCTAGTTCCCTATCAGTGCCAAGCTTGGTACTGGTTGGAGAATCATAAGGACTTGGTGAGTCAAGGACAAGGGTTCTTCAGGGTGTAGAGTGATCTACATGGTAAGTAAGATCGTTGATCTGTAGGTGTATGTGTGTGCAAGGTCAAGGTTCATAGGTGTGCAGAACTGTGTTTGATTTGCAGGTGTGCAAGATCATATAGACAGCAACACAACAGGGAGTAGTATCAGGCAGGATCTACTTGGAGTACAGGGGTGTACTCGGATAGAGCAAGAGAGGAAGGCAAGGGAGTTCCTTCCATAAGTATGGTCTGTTGAATTGCAGGTTGTTGCAAATTCATGGGAGATCTACTTGAAGTACCTTGAGTACTTGTTGAGTACGTGGAGTACTTGTGGAGTGCGTGGAGCACTTGTGGTGTGCGTGGAGCACGGGAGGTGAACACCAACTCTGTATTTGAGTTGGGTGTTGGGACCTGAGAGGGAGAGCTTTGGGGAGAAGAATTACTGTTCACTTGAGGTGTGGGAAACCTCTGTAAGGTGGTGGAGAAGATGTGGGATATTCTCTATTGTATTCTTTTCTGTATAAAGTGTTAATACAAGTTGTGTATTGTCTCTCATATCTGTGTTATTCTGAATTCTAGTTACTTGGTGAATCTGGTTATTTTTGCATATTATAGTTGCTTGGTATTTGGTAATCAATCGCACGCTTTCGGTGTTTTTGCACCCTGACAAGTGGTATTAGAGCCTTGGTTGTAGGTTCTTGAGCTTGATACCAACAAGTGGTATCAGAGCTAAGGTTGCAGGAAGCAGGTTTTGTGTTTTGGTTACAGGGCACTCTCAGGGGTTTCTGATCGAGTGGGAGTAGAGCAACGGCAGATCAAAGTAAACTAAGGATGGAGGAGTTGAAAAGCATAGACGGTCACTCACGGTCCCATGGAAAGAAAGAGCAGGTAAAAGAACATTGTTGGTTGGTAGCAGATCAGCATGAAGAAACTGAAGATACAGATGTAGCAAGTGTTATTGCACAGGATGTGTTTGCAGGTTTCTTGGATAAAGTTGAATCTTGGATAAAAGATTCAGTTGCCTCTTTCCATGCAGCCCCAGGTAGAGGAGCTGGTGAGCCTTGCCAAAGAATTGGCAAAGGGGAAGTGAAGCTGAAATTGTAGGCAGCCAACACACAGGTGTTGATGAAGGTCATGCAGGTCCCAGGTTTGGAGATTTGGCTAATTTCTTCAGAAAGATTGGGTGATGAGAGATGCACAAGAACTCTCACAGCGGTAGCACTTGAATTAGCTGGTGGTAAGAAAACAGGTATACTTTATCTACTTGTTTATATTACTGATTCTTCTTCTATTGCGGAGACGTGGCTTCGTAGGCTTGGTCACATGAGCAGGAAGGAGATGCATGTTCTTAAGCGGAAGATAGACATATTTGACAGGCTTAAGAACTGGAAAGCCTTGGTGTTCTTGGAGGAGATGGCGGACAGAGTTCAGTGGATGAGGCTGGATACATCTGAGCAGGGCAGTTTGGACATGGGATTTGATTCAAAGGAGCTCGCAGGTAAAAAGTCATCACTCACAGGTGAACACAGATACCGATGTCGATCAGGAGGAACCGGCGTCGAACAGACAGGTGCTGATGTCGGTCATGTGCAGACCGAAGCCGGCGATGTCAGGCAGGGTAAGACCGACGTCGGTCATGGGACCGACATCGGCAGTAGGTAAGACTGATGTCGGTCAAGAGGACCGATGTCGGCAGCAGGGACACCAGCGCTGGCAGGTTGGTAGTCAGGGACAGACGCATGATAACCGACGTCGGTCGGATGCAGACTGTGGGGTGGACAGCATGTTGTCAAGGAGTCTCAAACACCCATATGGAGGACTGAAGACGTAAGTAGGCCCTCAAATTTGTGTTCCTCTTCTTCATACTTGTTACTGATTGTAGAGCAGGAAGGATCCAGGAAACAGGTGGGAGCTAGGCAGGGATATGATGCAGAACCAAACGGGAGTTTTGGTAGGTTTGCCAGCTGGATGAAAGCACAGAGACGAATGGATTCCTTAGTAGAAGAATAGAGAGAACGGATACGTGAGACGGAAGACTAGGAATAAGGTCTTGAGGAAGCTACAGGATAGTGGTACAGGGTTTGACAGGTGGAGGACAGAGCATGACTCTAGTCAGTGTCAGGGTAACTACTATGGTTTGACTTACCAGGGGGATGATGATTGCAACATCATTCTGTTGCTGTATGTGGATGATATGTTTTGCTATAGCAGGTTTGTACATACAGGGTTTTGCTGAGCTAAGGGTAAGATTAGTTCAGTGTCATGTCATGAGGAGTTTGGAGCAGCGAAATTCTTTGACATGGGAGGCATGGAGCTCACAGGTAGATTTTGTCTCCAGTGGGAGTTGATGTGAATCAGGTGTTGGCGAGGTTCGGGATGCAGAGCCGGAGCACACTAAGGGCTGGACAGGTACAGTGTCCGAAATCACATGAGGTCTGGTATAAACCTGAGTATTCCCATGCAGTGGGAGCTGTCAGAGTTAGGAGCCAATTCGGGGAAGTGGGTTCTCAGGTTTTTTGAGAGGGACCGGCAGCAGGTGATGCTATGCAGGGTCAGGACTTCACTACATGGATTTGTAGGTTCGGATGTGGCAGGGTACTCGGATGACAGGAGGTACATCACAGGTTGTGTGGTGTGTTGTCTTCAGGTGGGAGCTTGAAGAGGGATACAAACCAAGAAATAGATTAGACGGGGTACAGGTACAGGTACAGTGCAGCTATTTATCTCCAAGTGGGAGATTGTTAGGTTGTGGAGCTAAAAGCTTCACTGATGCAAATAGGAGAGGAGGTTGCTGAAGGTTGCTGAGTTGCAGAGAAGCTGGGGTCGGTCTGATCAGCCGACGTCAGTAGGATAACAGAGAGAAGCAACCGACGTCGGTCATATATCGGCCGACGTCAGTCACCTCCAGGCAAACAGGGACCGACGTCGGTCGCCTGTGTGGTTCGACTGCGAGCTAATTACGGGCAGTTAGCTAACGAACCAAGTGTTTGCATGATGAGTGCTAATTTTAGACTCATAGCTGCGGATCTAATTATTGTAATTAGATGTCTAATTATTGTTTGGATGAGATCTATATAATAGACTCATGGTTGTATTGGAAAAGTGTTCTAGTTTGAGTTGAGCAAAGTTTGCTCCTTCTATGTGTGAAGTGAGTAAGGGTGTTCCTCCTAGTTCCCTATCAGTGCCAAGCTTGGTACTGGTTGGAGAATCATAAGGACTTGGTGAGTCAAGGACAAGGGTTCTTCAGGGTGTAGAGTGATCTACATGGTAAGTAAGATCGTTGATCTGTAGGTGTATGTGTGTGCAAGGTCAAGGTTCACAGGTGTGCAGAACCGTGTTTGATTTGCAGGTGTGCAAGATCATAGGGACAGCAACACAACAGGGACCAGTATCAAGCAAGATCTACTTGGAGTACAGGTGTGTACTCGGATAGAGCAAGAGAGGAAGGCAAGGGAGTTCCTTCCATAAGTATGGTCTGTTGAATTGCAGGTTGTTGCAAATTCATGGGAGATCTACTTGAAGTACCTTGAGTACTTGTTGAGTACATGGAGTACTTGTGGAGTGCGTGGAGCACTTGTGGTGTGCGTGGAGCACGGGAGGTGAACACCAACTCTGTATTTGAGTTGGGTGTTGGGACCTGAGAGGGAGAGCTTTGGGGAGAAGAATTACTGTTCACTTGAGGTGTGGGAAACCTCTGTAAGGTGGTGGAGAAGATGTGGGATATTCTCTATTGTATTCTTTTCTGTATAAAGTGTTAATACAAGTTGTGTATTGTCTCTCATCTCTGTGTTATTCTGAATTCTAGTTACTTGGTGAATCTGGTTATTTCCGCATATTATAGTTGCTTGGTATTTGGTAATCAATCGCACGCTTCCGGTGTTTTTGCACCCTGACAAATGTATTTGACAAAGAAGTACAATGGGTGTTGGTCAAATAGGGGTCCCTCATTTTCTTAATTATCTCTTCAATATACATTATATTTTCTTATATATATGTGTGTAAATCCTCTTCACTATTTTGGGCTCTTGTATAAATGTAGGAGGGTTAAGAGGGTTAAGAGGTTTTTTGGATTATTTTCTTCATATTCAATTCCCATATTTTTTCTTGCCCCTGAATGGGTTTGATAGACTATTAATTTTGAAAAATAAATGATTTTAACCAAAAAACAAAGTAAATCTAAAAAAATAATAATAATTTGGTGTTTATTGGCAAGAAATTAGTTTATTTGTCTCTCTTCTTGCACAACATTATTGATTATTTTACTAAACAAACTTTTCAAGAGATTTACACACAATTTGTTAAGGTAATTACCTAAAATGTAAGCGTGGAATGATGGTGTGCACTTAGAAATAAAGGAAAATTTTTAACAATATAATGAGACATTGCTATTATTATTATTTTTAACTATGTAGTTAAAAATATGTACGTGTTATAATGTCTTGGTATTTACCAAACCTAGATAAAATAATGTGGACACAATATTTTAAAACCACGTACACATTTTCGTTGAATTCACATTTTGGACCAAAAAAGCCCACTTTTTGGCTTTCCAACTTCACGCACTTACCCTTTACATAAAATATATGAAACTTGGGAAATTTAGCCTTTGGAAAAATATGATTCTTGGGATAATATATTTCTAATGATTTAAATAAGAACTAAAACAAAGTTTGGATGTGAAAGATATGACAAAATGGAATAATTGCATATGCGATGCACTTGAGGTATGAATGATACCTGATTTATTCAATTGGATTTTACATAAAATATTTGAATTTTGGGCCTTGGATTCTTCAAAAAAATATGATTCTTGGGAAATATCATTTCAACACATCAAACGAGAATTAAAATGGAGCCCAAATGCAAAAGATATGATAAAATGATATAATCTTGCATCTCACATACTTAAGTTGGTGTTGGTACCAAGCCAAAGTTTTAGTTTCTCTAAAATGAAAGGTTCTCAAGTGAAACATGTAGAAGACATTACAGTGATCACTTTTTATAAAATTAATCTCATATTTTTTGACTTGGAAGACCTCAAAAATTCAAGGACGATAATCACACTTGGTGTGATCTTGAGGCCCAATCGACTTGGTGCTAAAGTTCTAATTTTTTCATGCGGAAACCAAAATTAAAAATTTATCATGAATTCAAATTTTGGGAACAACAATCTCCAAATCATTTTTTTTTAATTATAATTTTTGTTGAATAATATGGATGTGGTTCTTCATTGGGATGAATATAAAGTGGAGTTTCCTTGGTAAGATGTAGGAATTTTTGCTCAATGAAGAGGTGGAGGGTGAATCTCATGTTTGTTTTCTTTTGGAAATGGCTTCTTCATTGATTATTTAGAACATTTGGAAGGAAACAAAAAATATACTTTTTTTTTTTGAAGAAGTGTTTTATTAGAGGAAATGATTTTGCTAAAATTGGTGGGTACCTTCCATGAGTCTTTTAGAATTAAAATGTCCAAGCTGAAAAAAAATTGTAAGCTTTAAAAAACATATTTCAAAAAATTGAGATATATCATTCCCAAATTTTCTTCCTTGCATATATTGTTGTTGGGGACAAATCAAAACTCATAGATTTATCATTGGGATATATTGTTTCCAATCTAATCCCTTGCATATATTATTCTTTAGGGAAAATCACATCAATAAACACAATCAAAACATGCAAAAATTAGCTCAAATGAGTTAATCACACACATCCATATTATCCTATATCTATATATGTCATCATCTTACATGCTCATCACATCCTTCTATATAACCCAACCCCTATTTATTTATCCCTCATCCCTTCATCATAACCTTCATTCTTCCATGCTAACAACTCTCTTCTCATTTTGAGAGCTTATCTGCATCTTTTCATCCTTATATGCCCTCTCGAGGGGGCATCATCCCTAACCACTCATGCATTCTTTTCATCCATCTCTCTACTACCATATCACTTGGGGCATCCTCATGTGCCCTTTTTTTTAATGGTTTTTTCATTCATTTAAAGGTCATCATTACTCCACTTAGCTTCATCATGTTGCAACATCTTTTTAAATAGGGGTAAAATGTAGACATCTAAAATTGGACACCTCAGTGTCTATTTTAACTTGTCATCACCCTATTCACTAGGCCATACTAATTTCATTTAAAACCCTAATTCTACCATCCATGTAGAACCCCAATCCAATCATCATTCTAATCTACATCCTGTCATTGATTAACATCCCTAGCCTAACCCATCACTATTCATCATACACCTCCCATTCCCCCTCCCCAACCAATTAATCAATTCCATCTTGGCCTTGCTAATCCCACCAAATTCATTCCACATCATGTTAGTTAATTAATACATTTTAATTAGCTCAACCATCCCTAATAATAAATTTCATCCGCATCCAAATATCCATAATTTCATAAATAAATAAAATCTAAAATCCTCACATCAACCGCCATCATGACATCATCCAATCACCCCAAATTCTAAAGTCTTACACCAAATCCAATCACCCCAAATCCAAGGCAATCAACCAAATCCCAATGCAAATCAATCATCAAATCCCATTGCAAGCCCATGCCTTCCCAACCTCCATCATTCAATGGGAAAGTTGACTCGTCCTCAACCCTTGATCGATCAAGATCAATGTTTCACATTCATCCAAAAATTATATAAATTGACACTTACCCCTCTATTCTAAACAAGTCTAAGTTTCCTAACGAAGTTCTGCTAATTTAGCAATTCATCATCAACATCAAGCCATCAATAAGGGGATACATTGCCAATTTTATTGCACGAATCCAATTGAGCACCCACATCCATAAATCCAAGCACAATCAACAAATTGAAGGAGATATCTTCATAGCGAGGTATAATTCTTCTCCTTTTGCTCAATCTGAGGTATTTATTTAATTAGGGTAGGAATTTGGTTATTTCAAGTTTTTAATGTACTAACCCTAGTTCTTCATGTATACATTGGTTCTATATATTCTTTGGTAGCTTTTAAATTACTATAATCTTTATATGCAATTATTTCTTACTACCAAATAGCAACATTCCTATTATTTTTAGCGATAACAAAGAGCGTTGTGACTATTTGTATAAGTGCATGTTTTCAGTGGAAATAAATAGTGTCAAGTTCAAGGATTTTTATCTTGGACGTGAAAAAGCAAGAGTGAATGTTAAGAGATTGGTATCATGTCGAATGGTAGCATTTCCAATGACAATAAATAGCGGTGTTACCATTTGTACAAGTACGAGTTTTGAATGATAAGAAATATTGAAATGCCAAGGTTAATGATTTTTAACTTGGACATGAAAAAGCAAAAGTGATTATTGAGAGATTGGTATTGTAATGAATAGTAACATTTCTGATTATTTTTAATGACAATAAATAGGTTGTTACCGTTTCTACAAGTACATGTGTTTAGTGACAAGATTAAACACAGAGAAGGAAGAGTGGATATATATTAGAGATTGGTATTGGAGTTATGTTTATGATTACAACTATTTATATGTAAGCAACCTATTTTAACATTGAGAAGAGTCTGACACTTATTAGCAAGTGTGTACTTGTAGGCACATGAAGATATATTCTCGTGTGTAAACACACAAATCATATGAAATAAATGCTGTTTAATGGCAATGGATCCATAACAATATCTCTCTGCAAATTGCGAATTGGGCTTCGCAATTGCAGCATTCACCAACAAAACATGGAGAATGGGACTACATTAGCCCAATCTGCAGGAAGGTATTCATTGATTTTGGTTTTGTATTCTTTATGTCGTCGTTTAAATCTATCACAATCACAGGTGTGCTGCATTTTTTGTTCCATTTTAGGTTATTGTACAGAGGTTAAAGGAACTGTTGCCCTTAGAGAGATCAGGATTTATCTGAAAAGCTGCGAATTGCTTCTCCGAATGCTTTGATTTGCTAGAATTGTGAGGGAGGTGGCTACACATTGTACTATTGAAGTGAATCAATGGGCTGCTGAAGCTTTAACAGTTTTGTAAGAGTCAAATTGAGAATATATTGTTCGTCTGTGTGAGGAAGCGTGTTACAATAATGCCCAAAGATATGCATCTTGCTCTGCTTGCAGATATGTTCTCTACCTTTTTATACCATTGGAGATTGTAAAACTCCCGTCATTTTTGACATTTTGTTTCCATTATAAAATTAATATGTGAAGTCCTTTTGGAGATTTATAGAGGTCAGCTAATTGCACTTTTGTGCATGATAGTGATTTTATATGTAGAGCTGTTCCCATATTGACAAGAAATGACACAGATTACATTTGTGCATTTGAGTCCTTCCATGAAAGTGCTGCTAAAAGCACCTCAACCGCTTTTTCTCTGAATGCACTTTTAGTTCTTAAAATTGCAAGTTTAAGAAATTTATAGATACTTAGTTATTAATTTAAAGTAACTTCCAATTTTTTTTATCATACAACGTCAATTTTAGTGTTGAAAAGAAGGGTTTTTGTAGTCCATGAATTAATATTTGAATACAGTATTCAAGTATTAATTCATGGACTTAAAAAACCCTTCTTTTCAACATTAAAATTGATTTTGATTATATATAAAATATTATTATATTTATATAGTTTGTGCTTATAATAATCTATAATAATTTGAATAAATTAAATCAATAATTTTTTTATAAAAATTTAGTTAAAATATTAATATATAATTAATATTTATTAAAAAAATTACATTATTAAAATGATTATAATATGAAAAAATTTATATTACTATATTTATATAGCTGATGTCTTTTAAAATGTCAAAAAAAAAAAATTATAAGTTAATTTTTTTTCAAAATTGAAGAGATAAAATCAATATAAAGTTATATATAAAATAAATTGATCCTTAAAATCGTAGGAATAAAAAAATTCAGATAAAAAAATTGGAAAGAGCACAAGTTATCTATTTGGCTTGCTCCAGAGAACAATAAGTTAAGAATGAGTCATCTCACAGAAATATATTAGTTAGAATAGAAACATAATAATTTTTAGTAAATTATATTAAGTTTATTTAGTAAATTATATTACATGATTTGAAGTCTTATGAAAACTACTATTATGGTATAGAAAGGTGACATCACATTCCTTTTTAAAAAATATGTGATGTAAAAAATATAAAATTTAATAAAAATTTGAGTCAGTCATTAATAAGTATATAGAATATTCCACAATATCATCCTATGGAGTATTCTCAAAACTTTGATGCCAAACTTTAGAATAATTTGAATAGTACGGGTTTTGATTGGATACAACCAAATAATTAATTATAATAATATATATTATACATTATTAGTATATTCATATAGTATAATATTATAATTGATTTTATATATATATATATATATATATATATATATATATATATATATATATATATATATATATATATATATATATCCCTTTTGGCATAACTTATGCTCTTTAGGTTGGTAGTCACAACATCCACAAAGGAAGATATAATAGTTGGTTCAATGCCTAATTTGAGATACA